>OZ020619.1:2764306-2917711 GCA_963971575.1 Liopterus haemorrhoidalis | reverse complement strand
ATTCGATCACAAACATCTTCTTTTCCACCACCGGTATAACAGGTATTTGGTCAATACCATATGCATGTCTAAGATGGTAGTAGATCACGTGGAGAGGCATTATTATATTGAGACACATAGCTCGACGCTGCAAGAGGTGGCACAACCTACAGAGTGTGGACTCCGCCATTTGGAATATGCGGGCCCTGTACGCCAAAGTATTTATAACACCATCCTGACACGCAAACACAAAACCTTCTGTTTCCAATCTCAAACCAGTAGACTTAATAAACGAGAACGTGAGTTCGGTGGACAAATCTAGACTTATAATATGTTTGAAGAACACAGAGTGCATACTTTTACTCATGTGTTATTTTACCAACATGTCCCAAACTGGTAAATCCTCCCGAGAGATTTGTACTCCAGCGTTTTCCCTGATGAGACTCAAGTCTGCCAGGTTAAATCTCGTTGCTGCTCTTCGTGCTGGCTGGTAAAGAAACGCCCCTTTACCACTAAATTCGTGCTCACATACAAATTGTAATAGTGGGTCCTGACTTCTGAGGATACTGTTAGCTGTAACGAAGACGAGTCGTCTTGCAAACACTCCAGATTAAGTAATCCCTGACCCCCGTTTTGACGAGGGAGATAAATGCGCTGCACAGATTCTGGGTGAAGACTTCGGTTGATGTTCATGATCTTTTTAATTCTCCTGTCGAGATCCTTAAGATCATCAACTTTCCATTTCATTACACCAAAAGTGTACAGGAACATTAATTTTAAAACAGGCCATTTTTAATGGAGAAATTTAAATAAACCGACATCGGTAACAATCTATGTGTGCAAACGCCGATAAATTAGTGCCGAAAACAACCTTTCTACGCGTTCTTATCCTAAGATAAATTAACAACTTGAATATTGTGGAGAAATTAGTTATTTCTGAATTTTTCTTGATGCTACCTAGAACTATGTTTAAAAAGACGGAGATGTTATCGATCTGGATAAGGTTTGTTGAATTAGCAATTAGAAAT
Organism: Liopterus haemorrhoidalis; assembly: GCA_963971575.1. Taxonomy (NCBI): domain Eukaryota; kingdom Metazoa; phylum Arthropoda; class Insecta; order Coleoptera; family Dytiscidae; genus Liopterus; species Liopterus haemorrhoidalis. The sequence goes on along the minus strand of OZ020619.1, from coordinate 2,916,704 downwards.
ACTAATAAATCATAAAGAATAATAAATAATAGTCCATAAGAGGAGAGAAATGTATTTGATCGAAGACATAGTTAATTTAAGAGTAATGAAGCTGAACGCAGGTCCCTCCGGCGACATTCCAATAACATGTGTGTGTTACAACCAATTAAGTACGTAAAGAAGCACATTATTACACTTCACAACTCGTACATGCGACTCCACTACAACAACACTAACACGCCATATTAACAACTTACAAATAAAAAGAATTATAATAGCAGCAAGATTGTTTTAAGTCCCATTTTTTCGCCCCATCGCAATTGACCCAAGTGAAGTCTGAATATTTACAGATTTCAGGATTTCGTAGGTATCTTAAGCAGCGTTGCCAGACGTCCCGGGTTTTGCGGGACGTCCCGCTTTATGAACAAGAATATATTGTCCCGCGCGGGACAGCTAAATTCACGAATTATTCAAAAAGAAATAAATCGTTGAGGTAAGGTCAAAACAATGCAATGTATGCGTGTGTACGTAATGCCGGCGTGCCGTACGGGAATTTGCACGGAACTTTGCACATTGGTACTTAATGAAGTAGATATGGACCTGATTTATGAAGAATTCAACTTGCTAAAACCATCTATCGACGTGATTGCGAAAAATTCGAAGACTTAGCTGCACAAAAATGGCATCTGTTATTCCCGGCTATTCCCGGAAAAAACACTAAAAATATTTACAAATTAATTTAATTTATTATAAGCATACCAACATCTAATTGCTATCCCGAACGAGTATTTTGTCAAATGAATTTAAAATGGTCAGAAACAAGAAATAGGTGTTCCATTGAGTTGATAAATCGGAATTACTTGTTCAATTCAACATGCAATACTCATGTGCTGAATTTTATCAATATATTAAGAAGCAGAAAAATATTCTTTCTAAAGTAATATCGTCAGCCAATAAAATTTGGCGAGTTTCTGAAAAAAATATTGTTTTATTGTGAAAACTAATTATCGTTATTGTACTTAGTAATCTACTTTTGCCGCCACCTCGAATCTGCCACGGTTCTCAATAAAGGTGCTGCGGATAAAAATGACTTATTGGGTGTGAATAATACTTGTACCAAGTTACATTTCATTATCATCAAGAATAATATTTTTCGACGAAGGTTCTAAACTATAAATAATTATGTCGAAAAAAGTGTTAAACGTATTATTTGAACATTTCTACACAAAACTATATAAATATAAAATTTACTTGAAACCTACAAATATATTTAAAAAATTATAGAACATTGTTGTATGATACCTATTATTAAGTTATGGAGCAATAACATTTTTACAATAATTTTTTCTACAATCAAAAATATCCTATTAGATAGATAACAATTTTGTGCAAAATTTGATGTATACAGTCAGACCAATTCTGTAACTCAGTTACTATGATAATAGTAACTAAATTTGTCACTATGAGCATAGTCAGGTACTATCATGAATGAAAGTCATTATATTTTTTATAATATTTTATCTTGTAGTAACGTTACATCACAGTAATTTTTTACAGAATTGATCTGATTGTCACTAATTTTGTTTCAGATTGTTAGTTTTGTATAAGAAACTAATAATCTCTGGGGGTTGTACGTAGCGTTAATGGGTTGTTTAAATAACTATTTGCAGCTATCCAGTGTTCCTTACCATAATTAGTGTTGCACTGGCTTAAATAATTTACAGCAAACGTAATCAGATCAATTCTGTAAAAAGTTACTGTGTAATAACGTTACTACAACATAAAATATTATAAAAAGTATAATGGCTTTCATTCATGATAGTAACTGACCTTGCTCATAGTGACGAATTTAGTTACAATTATCATAGGGATTTGCAGCTAAGCACCCTACCATCTGGTGAGCGTTTCATGAACTTGTGTACATCAGATAACATTTCGTTTTGTGTATTGGTTTTGTATGAAGTTTGTTTTTAAAGTTTTATTATAATCATTGAAAAATGTATAATACATATTGTTGTGTGCCTATGTGCAATTCATTGAAAAGAAGAAACCCGGAAATATCGTTTCATTTGTTTCCACTAATATCAGACACCGTACGGTTCGAAACAAAATTGGGAAAGCAAGAGGTTAGGAATCGACGCGATGTTTAGATAAACAATTTAAAAATTGGAAAAACAGTGAACCCTTATATCAAAGTTTGCTCATTACATTTTAATGATAGTGACTACAAAAAATATTTTCAATTTTGTATTTATTATCGCATATCTTGAAAATTCCTGTTATTGTGTGTGGGTTTGTAATGCACAAGTCTCTAGGCATAATGCATAAATCTTTATGAACTCTCTGTTTTTTTCAGTGACTCCACACAATATTATATGCCCAGCATTGTAGATTTCTACCCCTTGGTAAACAACACGGGAATTATTATTTCCCCCAATATAGTTAAAATAATCGACAATGGAAAATCGCCATAACTTAAAACCAGATCACAAAATGTAGTATTTTAGATGTTTACAAGTGTTGTCACTTCACAAAATCAGAAAATCCCAAACAATTATTTGTTTTTTGTCGTTTTTTGATACACTTTTCGCTATTATTTACTAGTAAATGTCAAGTGGTATCTGATTTAGAATGGTTTCAAAAAAATCCGCGTGGCGCTACGATCTTAAAATTTTTCCCCTATAGTACAGAATTGGTCTGTATATCAGGTCTTTTTCGAACACGCGGTAGCAGTCGCAACTCGAACAGTCGTAAAGCGTATACTTATATCGACATACAAGATACCTGAAAAGATAGTTTTCAACTGAGCAACCTAGAGAGTTTGTGTGAGTCAAAAGCTCGACTGACAATACCCAATAAGAGGAGAAAGAAACTAGCCAATAACAATATGATAGTGAACACAGTTTTAAAACACAAGAGTGAACCACTCGTAATAGAACAATTAATTAATCGATTCTCTCCTCATTAGCCTGTACCGTGAGAACGGTTTTTGTGAAACAAATCTTTTTTTCCTGTAGTGGTTTTATATGGAGTAATAGTGTTCATTGTGAGGCATGCAGTTAAAACACGGCCTCGGGCGGTGCCATCAAATACCACCATGTTATATTTCTTGCTCAAATGTTGTTTATAGACCGCATTATATTCTTCTTTTTAGATTTATAACACAATAAAATTGTTGGACTATAAACTCTGTTTTACACCGCTCGCAATATTTTACTTACATACATTATACACAAGTTGCACAAAAATCGTTTTTTTTTTTTTATTAAAACAAAAAGGTTTTTTTGATTTAAATCAGATTTTTACTTGCCCGACCTTAATATATAAGGGGCGAGTATTGTAATCGCGAAAATTTTCGATATCGAGATTTTGACTGATGACCGCGTTTCATGGTCCAGGGAATCCAAAAAACCTATTTTCGAAGTGCCGTCCGTGTGTGCGTGCGTGCGTGCGTGTGTGCGTGCGTGCGTGTGTGTGTGTGTGTGTACACGATAACTTAAAAACGGTTTAATTTAAAGTAGGGTGACCACTCGTCCCGCATTTTAACATTTTGTCCCGCATTGTCCCGCATTTTTACATTTTGGATTTGGGAGATGAGGACCTTTTCTTTTTTCTCTTCACTTGGATTTTGGGAGATGAGGACCTTTTCTTTTTTTTCTTCACTTGGATTTTGGCAGATGAGGACCTTTTTTTGCTCTTCACTTGGATTTGGGATATGAGGATCTTTTTTTTTGCTCCGTCTCGCATTGCCTTCTTAAGAAAATGGTCACCCTAACTTAAAGAGTTAGTTCTGGTACTAAAAAATTCTAATACTTGGGAAGAACCAGGGCTTCGAACCGGAACTGAACCGAAAACCGAAAAATACCATTTCCGTCATTTTTGTCGGAACGAAAACCGGAGCTGAACCGAAAAAAAATATCGGTTTATTTCGGTTCAGATAATGTTTATGGGAGTGAGCCAAAAAACATTTTATTTAAGATTATTGAATTAGATGGTTACGTCCGTAAAATATAATAAGATGAGGAAGTAATGGGATTCGGACTGGTCAGAAATTAAAATTAAAATAAATATTTTAACTTCGCTAACGTTTCGATTTAATATTAAATCTTCATATTAAACATAGCTCTGATAAAGATTTAATATTAAATCGAAACGTTAGCGAAGTTAAAATATTGTTTTAATTTTAATTTCTGACCAGTCCGAATCCCATTACTTCCTCATCTTATTTAAGATTATTTTTTAAACTGACGAGCAGAAAAAAATCGTAATGTTTTAACTGATAAGTAAAAAAAATCCGCTTCTATTATTTGGGCGGGGGGATGAACGCCAAAATAAGGAATAAAATGTTCTTCTAAATTATAGTAGAAAATAAATTTCTAATACAAATAAAAGCATTTCAAAATTTATCACTCGAAACTGAACCGAAAACCGAAAAAAAACGTTATTTTTGCCGGAACGAAAACCAGAACCGAACTTATATATTTTTCTTTAATTGAACCGGAACAAAAACCGAAACGAAAAAAACAGTTCGAAGCCCTGGTTATTTCTTAAAAATTTTGTTATATACCAAAATTATAAAAATCCGAAAATACATTACACAACTTAACCAAATTTGGCCAATCGTTAGAAAATATTATAAAAACTACTCCCTGAAAATTTCACTTCTTAATATTGGACGAAATTTGAGAAATTAATTTTTAAAATAAATAATTTCTAGAAATTCATAGAAGACATTGAAATATAGTTCACCACAGCGCCGCTAGAGTCACAGTGCTTCTTGTCAAACAAACATCTACTTCTGCAGGTTATTTCCAAAAAAATGAGAAAAAAAGTTAATTTTAACTAAAATCAAAACTCACAAAGTTAGAAGAAGGCCTAAGGAAGGTTTTGAAACAATAATTACACCTGGGGCTGGAGAAATACAAGAATTATCAGTTAACAAAACTAGCGTCACCTCGCCAACAAAGAATTAGGAACCTTAAATTGTGTTTTATTATTTTATTCAAACAATCCTAGTGGTTTAAAAGGTATATAACTTTATTTTAACCCATTTTGAAGATGTATTTTTTGTTATTTTTGTGTTTTTTTGCAATATTTATGTTTTTACATATAGGCAATGTGTAAGAGAGAGATGACGTTATTGTATTTTGCTGTGTGTGGGAGAGAGATGGAGAGTTTTCAGAAATGATCTTTTGCTGAGAAAAACTTAAGTTACGGTGGGTATTATAAGTTTTCACACATTTTCCGACTGTTAATTATGTATTTTATGTAATTTTCCTCATGTTTTTTCTTGTCTATATTGTCTGGGTAAAAGGTAAGAGTAGAATAATTAGATCTGTTCCTGTGAAGAAGTATGGTGTTATTATTTCCTCTGAAACTGAAGATATTGCTCCATTTTTACTGTATATTTTGCCCCTCCCCCCGTTCGTGGGGTCGGTGGAAGTTTACTTGTGTTATTTTTAAGTTTACAGGTACATAAGATTCTAGCTTATTTCTTGGGTTTAAACGGAACTCGATTTTGAATTTTAGTAGGTAACTTTCACGGATTTATGCAGGAAATCTGTAAGCTTCAGACCAGTGGTTCTTAACCTTTTTATACTCGGGACCCCCCAACTAGCCTAAAATATTTTCTGGACCCACCAAAGAAATTTTTGAAATAATATTTTAAATGTTCTTAAGTTTATTGTAGTTTTAAAATAAAAAACTGGTAAAATTTTTTTTTTTTAATTTCGGGACCCCCTAAGGTCTTTTCGGGACCCCCCTGGGGTCGGTACCCCCCGGTTAAGAACCGCTGCTACAGAAGATTGTATTTAAGGACTTGTTTTATGTATTGTTATGGACAGTTTCTTATAGATTTTGTCTGTAAGCTTACAGATTTGCCACAGAATCAGTGGCGGCGCTAGCGGGGAATCCGGGGGGGGGGGCTAAAGTTGCTCTGGCCCCCCTAGAATTGCTTGGAAAAAAATTTATTTTGGAAGTGAGAACCTTTTTAGGTCATTACTTATACACATGTAAACGATAAAAAAAAATATTTCCTGGCTACCCCAAATTTTACTCAAAAATTTTTTGGCCCCCCCAGATTTTAAGAGCTAGCGCCGCCGCTGACAGAATTGTACCATAAGTGAGGCTTTTGATTATGTTGTTTAGCAAAAGCCAACTTTAAACCTTAAAAATAGAACTTGTGACAACTTAAGAATATGAAAATTCCAGTTAGTTCCGCTTAAACGTTTGGAATAGCCTATTGTCGCTTTTATTTATTTGTTTATTATTATTTTTTTTTTTTATTTAGTTAAATATTTTATTTACTAAATTCCCATTCCTGAATGAAAATATATATTTACCGAAAATCGGTTTTATTTGGTGAAATCAGGGATTCGAAACGAAACTGAACCGAAAACCGGAAAAAACCGTTATTTTTGTCGGAACAAAAACCGGAACTGAACCGAAAAAAAATATCGGTTTATTTCGATTCATATGTTTATGTGAGTGAATATAAAATACATTTTATTTAAGATAATTTTTTAAACTGATGAGCAAAAAAAATCATATTTTTTTTAACTGACAAGTTAAAAAAAAATTGCGCATCTATTATTTCGGGAGCCCCCCTCCACCTGCTGGGGCAGAACACCGCGGCCTTGGTATGATTATTACAAAATAAGGAATAAAATGTTCTTCTAAGTTATAGTACAAAATAAATTACTAATACAAATAAAACCATTTAAAAATTTATCACTCGGAACTGAACCGAAAACCGAAAAAAACAGTTATTCTTGCCGGAACCGAACCGAACCGATATTTATTTTTTTAATTGAACCGGAACGAAAACCGAAACGAAAAAAATAACTATTGTTTTTTATTAAAATCCGAAACCGGAAACGGAAGTTATTAAACATTAAAATTTAAAAAAATTCCAAACCTAAACTATAAAACCAAACCTTGGACAAACATTTGTATAGGACATAATTTGATGTATTTTTAAAGATTTGCCCAAATCTTCTTTTAAATTTTTTTAAAATTTTTTTATATTTTTTTTATGTATTTTTTTTATATTTTTTTTTATGGGAGGGCTAGTCTAGCGGAGGTCTCCCTTCGCCACTGGTTTGAATAAGAACTTATAGAAACTCGCTTATTTTACATAATAATGGTTCTATGGATTTAATTTTTTTTTGCAATAATAATTTTTAAAAAATATATTATACTGCCCTCAGAAAGACTAATCGTATAGAGTCATTTAAATTTATCAATATACAGCAAATTTTCATCACCGGGCAGATTAAATATATTTCAACCCTAACGGGTTTTGAACCCACGATCTCACATCAGTAGCCTGGTAACGTAACCTCTACGCTACTCAGACAACCTATTTCAGGTATACTTGTATAGGCTAACTATGCTTCAATAGAATCATTTATATATAGGTATATATACAGGGTGTTTATGGTCTTATTTCTTTTTTACCGACCGCCAACATATATAAGGGAGGTATTGTGATCATACCAATTTTGACGTTTCGAGATTTCGATGGATCTCCACGAATTGAGGTCCCTACATAACGTTTTGACTATTTTTAGCATGATGTCTGTCGGTCTGTCTGTCCGTCCGTCTGTCTGTCCGTCCGTCTGTCTGTCCGTCCGTCTGTCTGTGTACACGTGCAGAGCAAATTCGGCTGAAAGCATTTTTATGAAACTTCATATTTAAGCTTCTGCCATCAATGGCACAAGTTGATCAACTTTTGGTAAAAATCGGTTGACTAAAAATGGGAGTTTACTCGTGTCGATTTTAAGATTTTTGCGAATATTTCACAACAGAAAAATATCTCGAAAAAAATTATTAAACAAAAGTTGCTATAAAAGCAATAACTAATAACTTTTATTTGAGACGTTTTTTGATTAAACGAAAAATTTCGAATAATTTCTGTAAAATTTTTCGAAATTTTTCATATTATATGTAACGTTTCCATGGTCATGATAAATAATATCTCTGTTAGAAAATATTAGGTCAAGTTATTTCTACTCTGCTGCTAGAATGTAATTTATATAAGTACTTTATGATGGTGGTCGGTCCTGTGGTGGCCACAGCTGATTTTTAATGGGTAATATTACAGGTCAAAAAAGGCGAAAAACCTTAAAACACCTTAGTAAAAGTTTTATAAGAGATTTTATTTTTTGGGGGTTTTCCTCCATAACTCTCCAAATATTTATCCAATGAAAAAAATGCATTTAGATAAAAGATCTGTCTTCTTATTCTTAACAATATTTGTAATATAAGTTTTTGCTGTTAAGTCAATAATAAGGAAGTAATTTAAATTTTTAATTTTTGGTGTTGACTTAACAGCAAAAACTTATATATAACAAAAATTGTTCATAATAAGAAAACAAATGTTTTACGTCTTGTGCATTTTTTCAACTAGATGAATATTTAAACAATTAGGAGTACACCCTAAAACTCAAAACTTTCAATACATCTCTTATTACTGTACTTAACAGCAAAAACCTATAACAAAAATTGTTTATAGTAAGAAAACAAATATTTTTCGTCTTATTAATTTTTTCAACTGCATAAATATTTGAAAAGTTAGGGGGCAAGGCCGGCGGAACGCACTCCGTAGGTAATGTAAGGCATTAGGGCGCTTGATGGCAGGGGGCGCCAAGTTATAACCGGCAATATTATATGAAGACTTTTTTTTACCCGAAATTTTTCACTTGAAATTTAGAAGTGAGGACCGTTTTTTTTTTTTTTGAGGTCTTCACTTGAAACTTAAGTGTGGACCTTTTTTTACGCCTTCAGTTGAAATTTAGAAGTAAGGACCTTTTGTTTGTTTTTTAGGTCTTTACTTGAAATTTAGAAGTGAGGATCTATTTTAGATCTTCACTTGAAATTTTGCCCTATCTGGGGGCGCTCCATTAAATCTTGCCTACGGGCGCCAAAGACCCTGTTGTCCCTGTTGGGGGACACCCTAAAAATAAAAACTTTAAACATATCTTATTACTGTACTGAACAGCAAAAAACTATATAACAAAAATTGTATAATAAGAAAACAAATATTTTTCGTCTTATTAATTTTTTCAAATGGATGAATATTTGAAGAGTTAGAGGGACACCCTAAAACTACAAAATTTAAATATCTCTCTTATTACTGTACCTAACAGCAAAAACGTACACAATAAAAATTGGTTATAATAAGAAAACAAATGTTTTTATTATTACGTATTTTATCCATTGGATGAATATTTAAAGTGTTAGAGGGACACCCTAAAACTAAAAACTTTAAATATCTCTCTTAGTATTGTACTTAACAGCAAAAACATTCACACAACAAAAATTGGTTATAATAAGAAAACAAATGTTTCTCGTATTACGCATTTTTTTCATTGGATGAATATTTAAAGAGTTAGAGGGACACCCTAAAACTAAAAACTTTAAATATAGAGGGACACCCTAAAACTAAAAACTTTAAATATCTCTCTTAGTATTGTACTCAACAGCAAAAACATTCACACAACAAAAATTGGCTATAATAAGAAAACAAATGTTTCTCGTATTACGCATTTTTTTCATTGGATGAATATTTAAAGAGTTAGAGGGACACCCTAAAACTAAAAACTTTAAATATATCTCTTATTACTGTACTTAACAGCAAAAACATTAACACAACACAAATTGGTAATAATAAGAAAACAAATGTTTCTCGTATTACGCAATTTTTTCATTAGATGAATATTTAAAGAGTTAGAGGGACACCCTAAAACTAAAAACTTTAAATATCTCTCTTACTACTGTACTTAACAGCAAAAACGTACACAACAAATATTAGTTATAATAAGAAAACAAATGTTTTTACTATTACGTATTTTATCCATTGGATGAATATTTAAATAGTTAGAGGGACACCCTAAAACCTTTAAATATCTCTCTTATTTACTGTACTTAACAACAAAAATTGGTTACAATAAGAAAACAAATATTTCTCATATTACGCATTTTTTTCGTTTGTGAATATTTAAAGACTTTGAGGGACACCCTAAAACTAAAAACTTTAAATATCTCTTATTACTGTACTTAACAGCAAAAAACATAACAAAAATTGGTTACAATAAGAAAACAAATGTTTTTTGTCTTATGAATAAATTACGTGGGGACACCAAAAAAAAAACTCACTTATTATTTCCGTTACAGCAAAAATGTGCTACAATAAATTATAAGTCGCTGAAATAAAAATTATAAATAGTTAAAATATACAGTTTCTGAAATAAAGATTCAGGGTAAAGATACAGGGGTAATAACGCCACTGTATTCTGTTTGATACCCCAGTAACGTAACCACTTGGCTACATAAACAAAAAACATACTACACATATTAATATAAAATTCTAAAAAATAACTAATCTTTACTTACATTATCAAGAAAACAGTTCAAGAAGCCATCACAAGAGCACAAATTTTAGCACCAATTGTAAATGTAGTGTGTAGTGTGCAGTGAAAACAATTAAAGCAATAAACGGTCAATTGTCAACAACACGTGCGTATGTGGAACAAGCAACGAGACAGTAACGTCCGAACTAGACCGACAACAAACGAACACTGATTCGCCGCATCAGTGTATTCTATAACATAGTCAGAGTGGGGATATTGCATAGCGAGTGGGAACCAGGCAACCAGGAAACAAATACTTCTTATACCTGACTACTACCATTTATCTAGCGTTTAAACTCGATGATTGATGCTTAAAGGGTAATTTACCTTTGAATTCACATGTAATAGACAGGTAGCGGACTACGTGCATTCGGTATTTTTTATTTTATTTCATTTTTACGATTCCCTGTTTGAGATTAGAAGTAATTTTGAATACATACATACGTAATTTTACGTAATTTTCATGAAATTCTTTCCACTTTACCTATCTCACGATCTTTTGCTGGTTTTAACTCTTAAGATTTAATGTCTATGGATAATTTTACTGACATGCAAAAATAAAGTATTATAACCTATGGTTTTTAAATATGCTGCGTTTAATTTTAAATTAGATTTAAGGCTGTATTTTAAATATACTTAAGTCTTAAGTTAACGCGAATTATATTTATGCGGATTCAAATAGCGAGTGATGACTTCGCTATCCAGGCGTGCACCCATATTATATCCTTGAGGGGGGGGGGGGGGGGGGGGTAATAAAAAAAAAATCTTAGAGGGCTCAAAAACAAAATCTTGAGGAGTATCAAGTTCAATCATAAGAAAATGTGTGGCTTAAAATTTTTTTTTAGTGCTTGGGGGGGCAGGAATACCACGGGGGGGGGGGGGGCAGAAAACCGCGATCTCCCCAGTACGCGCCTCACTGAATATAGATTTTTTCAGGTTTTTCGAATTTTGTACGGTAGAAATTTTAGCCAAACGGCTTAATATAGAAAGTTGAAATTTGGCATGCTCATACAACTCTTTGAACCACATATAGGAAAAATATTGAGAGTTCAAAAAACTTTTTTTAATTCATTGCTAAAGTATGGCTAATAATGTTATGGATTTTTGTATTTATAGCTAAGATAGTGTCTTTTTTGAAATTAAAAATATTTTTAAAACATAGCTGAGGACCAGATTGCGTTTTTAAAAAATATTGCAGTTTTTGTGTTTTTGACAAAATTTATTATTATTTTCTAAATCATGGCTAAATTATAGCTAATAATGTTATGGATTTTTTGTATTTATGACTAAGATAGTGCGTGTCTTTTTTTTTTAATTAAAAATATAATATAATAAAAAATAGCTGACGACCGAGTTTTGAATACCACACTACACATTACACTGTAGAGTGTAGTTTGTAGTGCTATTATAAGTTGTGACTCAACCTATTGTTGAATTACTTTAGATTTTTGTTTTTAAGGTATCGAAGAGGAATAAATTATTTATAGTAATGAAATACTTATAAAACAAAAACACATTGTTAATAGTGAGAAATACGTTTCTGAAATTGAAAAAACTGAAGCCTTTTTATCAATATATTTCTTATTAATCTAATGAAGAATTGAATGCGAAGTAAATGCAGAAAAAATGGTGCAATTTATTGTCAAATTATTTAAATTTTGTTTTAAAAAAATAAACGAAAGCTATTAGTACTCAAATAACGAATAAAAATAATTATCCAAAATCTGTTGATTTTGATATGATTATAGAAAATAAAAAAATTGTATTAGACGTCTAGCAATCTGTTGACTTCTTACACTTATTAAATTCCTGAAAAACAAAACCTTTAAAAGTAAAACTTGGATAGCGTTTTAGTGTGATACGCCCTTAACAGGAGTATATTTTGCAGCAGAAGCCAAACACCTCTGCTGCACGTGATTTATGTCAGGAGTATCACTCCGCCAATGTGACTTAATAGTCACCGTTTAGCATTCGAAGATGCAGCATCACTTTATAACCAGAATTGTTATTTAGTTAAATCTAAATCAATATATATTTATCATTTTCTGTAATTTGTAACTGGTCGAATAATAAAATGAACTTAAATCTTTATAGAGAACGTATATTTAATATGAACCCGCTATAGAAGCCATTTATCAATATATTTCTTATTAATTTAATAAAGACTTAGATACGAAGTAAATACAGAAAGAAAGAAAAGAAAAAAATACGTTAGCATTTTTTAATTTATATTTTCTTCTGCCGTAATATTCGTAAATTATTTAAATTTAGTTTAAACAAATTAAATGGAAGCTATTAGTACTCAAATAACGAATAAAAACTATTATCAAAAATCTGTTGATTTTGATGTGATTAATAGAACAAATAATATCCCTAGACATCCAGTATTATGATGGCTTCTTACAGTTATTAAATACCTCCAAAACCCTGAAATGTGTGAAAATTCACACTTCACATCAATTTTTTGGTTATACCTACAAAACCCTAAAAAATAACGTCTCTCTCTCAATTGCACTAGCAGGATACTGATCAAAATTTGGGATTTTAAACCATTGATCAAAAATCCATCTTTTAATCCTCTAATTATCTAAAACCACTATTAATCATAAAAGCAAATAAATTCTTCAAACATTTATTGAGTTGCGAACTATAATCTCCCCGTATCAAATTCCACTATAAGTCATTTAAAATATCCTTAGTAAATTCCTCAAGTTAATCCTATAAAAAAATCCGAAACATCTTAATATAAAAGTTAATAAAAACTGGTGATTTATGTTTTAGTTATGAAAATGCATAAATATCTCCAGCTACCGGTGTTAGATACGATCTAAGTTAACTGTAAATCTGTTTGGAAATATAAAGCGACTGAATGTTAACATGTTGCCATGGTGAGGCACTGTGCACAGAGCACACTATGCAAATTGTGTTTGAATCGTATGAATCAAATGGGTATGGTGGTTTGCAGTTTGCAGGGAGCAGCCAACAGGCAGCAGCCAACAGCCAGTCCATTGCTAAAGCGAATTCAAAATGTTATTCGTGTTGATGCTCGTCTTCGGTCGTGAGTGATAACTTGCTGTACTTGTTACTCCTTTCATTCTTATGTTTATGGCACTCTCTTCACTCTGCAGTTAGATGAAATAGAAACAGCACCGGATTTAGTTAAACAAGCATCTTAAAATTTCAAACTGTATTATAATTTTTGTCTATTTTGAAAATCCCACTTCCAGAAAGGAATCGTATACAGGGAACCCATTGAGCTTCCCTCGAAGCTCAATGCACATCCCCTCGATTATGGTGTACTCTACAGGTAACCCCCGTTCATTGCGACCCCGGATAGTGTGGATTCGTTATAATGCGACCGAGATTTTAAGTTTTTTAAAAAAATATTAGATTTTTAAGCTATCAGACACATCGACAAAGCGTGGAATGAAGTCACCCAGTCGTGTATGAAGAGCGTTTGGAAAAGATTGTTCAGTAAAATTGCTGAAGTTCACTGCAATCATGAAAATTATGTTGAAAATATCATCGAAGATATTAGTCATATAGTCATTTCCGAAGGCTTCGAAGATTTTGATAAAGATGATATTCAGACTTTAAAATCACACGGTGAACCTTTGACTAATGAAGAGCTGCAGGTAATGGACTGCCATACGTCTCTAGAAAATGACGAACCTGTTCCCATGCGAAATTTAACTGTTAAAACCATCGAAAAGGCTCTTTCCTGCACAATCAATGCATGGAGTTGTTAGAAGAGAACGACGAAGATTACGAGCGGACAATTCAACGTATCATCATTGTTCGTAGCAAAAATCAGCAGCGAAAACGACCCGATTTACAAGTTTGCAAGAAAATAGATAGTTTTATGTCTAAAACAATAATAAATAAAATATACAACTAAGCTCTGATGAAGATTTAAATTAAAATCGAAACGTTAGCGAAGTTAATAAATTTGTTTTTATTTTCTGACTGGTCCGAATCCCATTACCTTCAACTATAACTACTAACTTCCGGACGTAACTCATCTAATCAAGATTAAAATATACAACTACAGACAAAACAATAACAATAACAATATACAGACAAAAGAATAATGAGGGAATGCTGGGAGGAAAGAGCCAGAGAGGAACAGAAAGGAAGATGGTACGCGTGGGGGGAGATAAGAAAGGAGTATTACTGGAGATGCGGAGTGGATGCGGCAGAGGTGGAAAGGAGGGAAATTTCCATTTAGTTCCACTTAAACGTTTGAAATATCCTATAGTTAAAAATATTTATGTCCACCTTAATAATGATTTTCTTTTCTGAAAGAAAACCTCAATTATACTTCTGGTTACAGCACCTCCATTTAAGGTTGTAAGAGCCGCCACTGAATGATTACTGACCATTGTTCACCAAGTCCAACGAAAATTAAAAAAAAAAAGATTTAACCGGGCATATGCGGTTGTAAAACAAGGAAAAAACATATACAAAATTTAAACCAGTAAGATATGTAACATACATAAGAAGCGTATCATTTTTTTTACCAACGTTCCAGGTATTGTTTCAGTACCTGTAATATTGTTTACGGTGTTCTTAGGATCTCGAAAGTTTTTATAGCTTTTTTTCTTCTGTTTTATTATTCTAGGTAACTGCAACTTTATCTCTTTACTTTTATTACCTTAAATACTTTTTAATAAATCATATACAGTTACTTAATAAAAGTCAATAGTTATTAAATCTAATATGTTAATATAATACAGGTGTTAAATTTATTGAGAAAAATATTGTTGGTTAAAACACCTCTTAAAGAGGATCAAATAGTTAAAAATAGAATTCAAGCTGTTCATATTAATTCGTAGTACAATTTTTCTTCAAAACAAGGCACAAAGAAGATTTAGAAATGCTAAAATCAGATTTTATTCTAAAGGTACACAAACTATGGTGTACCATTTATTTGGTGTTGTCTTAAAATCAACAGCTGTAGTAGGGATGTGGTCGCGTGCGCGGTACATGTGACCTATGACCCCCCGGACCCATGCGACCTCCTCCTGACCCCAAGACCCCGAACCCGACCCAACCAACACAATTAAACACAAACCAATGTCTACCACTGAGACTATCCGAAACTATAAATTACTCAATTTGGAAGCGTCTTGCTATTCGCCTAATTCCACAGATTATAAATACTGCTAGATATAAGTTCCTAATCCATTACAAATATTAGCATACATAGGAAATTAGATATTTTGTATAACATTAAGGCCCGGTCTTTCCATTTTAAGGTAAACCTCTAGGTCAGCGTTTCTCAACCGGGGGGCCGTGAAAGCTTCGTCGCGGGACCACGAAGTCATACAAGATCGAAACATGAAAATATTTTTTGTTTGTTATTTTTTTTTATTATGCTCGTAGCTCCGAGCTACAGATAACTCAGATAAAAGTATGGATACGAAGGTGTTTAAATCAAAATGGAACGCACTTTAAACATTTGTAAATAAAAGTACTTTATTTTCAAGCCATTATAGAGAATACATTTTTTTGTCAACCGTAAAAGATATTAAATAAATGCTTAAGTAAAAGTTGCGTCTTTTTAAAAGCTCTATCTAAAGATACCAACATGACATACGTTCCCAATTAAAAACTAAAAGTTGTCCTTGATATCTTTTCACTTCCGGTTTATACGGGAAAATTTAAGTACTATTATTCAATTATTTGGATAAACTTTGTTCATCAAAATTTTTCCCCAGCATGTTAACACGTTGCCTTTTGTAGAAAAATCGTGTCCCTCTATCTTGTTACACACAATATATATAGGGGGAGGGCAAACAATATGTAAATAATTTTGCGGGGTCCCATGGCAGAAAATGTTGAGAAACACTGCTCTAGGTAACTATCTGACAGATAAGGTTATCTGGAACTTCATCTGCTGAATAAATGCCAATACCAATCAGTGAATTCAATACGTCAGTCTCATTATCCGTTAGATAACTATCCGATAGATACATTTGTATTGAAAGACGGGCTGACATTTATTCAGCACAAAAAGTATCACATAACCTTATCTGTCAAATAGTTACCTACAGGTTTACCTGCAGGTGGAAAGACCGGGCCTTACTGGTTTAAAAAGTGCAAAATATTTATATAAAATTTATTAAAAATTGTGACAAAAACAATTTTATATTTGTTTTTTAGATATTTTTCATATAAATTTTAATCGCGTAAAATCCATTTAAAATTTTCACAAAAATTTTCCACCCTTGGGTCAACGAGGGCCGAATGCCATTTTTTCATAGGGTTTTATGACACAAAATTTAATTCTTTTCATCGGCATGCTGCATGAAAACGCGGGATATCATATTTTTACCGACCGCCAACATATATAAGGAAGGTATTGTGATCATACCGATTTTGACATTTCGAGATTTCGATGGATCTCCACGAATTGAGGTCCCTACATAACGTTTTAACTATTTTTGATGATTTTAGCATGATGCCTGTCGGTCTGTCTGTCGGTCTATCTGTTTGTCTGTCTGTCTATCTGTCCGTCCGTCTGTCTGTGTACACGTGCAGAGCAAATTCGGCTGAAAGGATTTTAATAAAACTTTATATTTACGCTTTTGACATCAATGGCACGAGTTGATCAACTTTTGGTAAAAATTGGTTGACTAGAAATGGTCGATTTTAGGATTTTTACGAATATTTAAGAACAGTAAAATATTTCGAAAAAAAAATTATTTAACAAAAGTTGCTATAAAAGCAATAACTAACAACTTTTATTTGAGACATTTTTTGATAAAACGAAAAATCAGTATCTATTTTTCCATACTTATATGTAACGTTTCCATGGTAATGATAAATAATCTCTGTTAGAAAATATTAGGCCAAGTTATTTCTATTCTGCTGCTAGAATGTATTTTATACAAGTACTTTATGATAACGGTCGGTCCTGTGGTGGCCACAGCTGATTTTTAAGCATCTCTTCATCCGTCTTTGGTAGAATTCTGGTAGATTTTGTTGGCACTTCTAGTGGAAAATTAATCAACACTGTACGTATTTCTTTCTCAAACTGCAAACTTAAATTTATTGTGTCAGTAAAGATAATTCCCATCATTTTTAGGGTTTTGTAGGTATGACCAAAAAACCCTTATACCGTCATTTTGTCGTCTGTCTGTCTGTCTGTCTGTCTGTCTGTTCGGTAAAAATTGTAGCCAAACGGCTAAACCTAGAGAGTTGAAATTTGGCATGCTTATACAACTCTTTGACCCGCACATAGGAAAAATACTAAAACATCTAAAAAACATATCCCCCTAAAAATATAAACAAATATGTGCTCATCGAAAAAAAAAAATATTTTTTTATAATTCTGAGTAGGGTATCAAATGAAAGCCCTTGGTACGTGGATTAACGATCAAATTTTTATTTTTGCAAAATAAATTATTTTGAAGCGATTTTTGCCAAAATTGTGCAAAAAATTTTTTGTACCACACCCTGTAGCCCAGATGGTTTAAACTAAAAATCTGAAAAAATTCTAAGTAATGTAAATTGGTGTGAACCGGAATAGTACAACAGGAATTTTTGATCTGATTATGTTTTCGAAAAATAACGCATTTTTTGTGTTTTTAACTAAAATATGTTAAATATTTAATTTGCTATGTAACACTTCAGATAAGAAACTCTGGTAGCTCAGATGGTTTCGTAACGCACTTTGTAAATTGCAGTGCGAACGTTGCAGAGTTCGAATCCTGTTTTTCTGTTTTTTTTTTTGCATTTCTATTTTGTTTAAATTATTTTGTCAAAATTCTAGTTATATTTTGGTAAATGTTGCATTTATTTCTTAAAAGCGTAAATTTAATAACCAGTGGGAAGTGTTGAAATTATAATTTAATTCTGTTTGACGAAATCAGAAGGCGGGACTTATGATATAAGCAACCAATGGAAGCCATAGGCGCAATTTTAAAAATCTTACTGAACCTTGCTGTATAAATAAAATACTGTACATATTTAGAAACTTAAATAATGGTATTAGGCATTCGAATTAAAATTCATAAAAAAATATTTTGACATAAAATTTGTTTTGGCATCCCAAATAATCATCATTCAGTTACTAAATACCTGCAAAACTCAGAAATGTGTGAAGATTCACACTTCACATAAATTTTTTTAATTTAAATTGTGAAAAACTATACTTGATTTATAACGTAACATAAAGCGAAGTTATAAGATTAGCATACAACAGTGCAATATAGGTTCTAGTGACACATATATCTAAATATGTACGTTAAAAAAAGAGGAAATAAAATTTGCGAGACAATAACAATGGGGGAGACTTTGTCTCAGCCTACTGGATGCAACTGAACGTGTGTACATAACCCAGCAGCACATGATATAGGAGTCAGATCTGTTATCTACAGAAATACACTAGAATTCCAAGCAAGTGCCACCGAATCTAACAATTGAACACGCTACACTGTTATTGTAAATTTCAATACAGTGACACACAAAATGTCACGATCAATGGTCACATCTAACGCTTACTACAGGTATTGGATCGCTGATTATTGCTCCATTGCTACAAAATTAAAATAGAGGTAAATGGAAAGTATATAAAGAATATAAAAGAGTGGCGTGAGACAAGGATGCGATTTATCGCCTATACTATTGCTACTAGTGATTGATTGGGCGATGAAGAAAGTTGAAGACAAAACAACTGGCATCGACTGGAGATTCAACGAAATACTTGAAGACCTGGAGTTTGCGGATGATGTCTACTTAATAACAAATAGTGCAGCACAAACGAAAAAGAAACTAAAATCATTAAGAAACATATCACAACAAGTGCAGTCCACGGACAAGTGCAGGCCTGAAACTGAATAAAAACAAGACAAAAACATTGGCTATAAATGTAAAAAATAAACAGCAAACAGCAACAGGTATACAAGACTTTAACATATTTTGTTATCTTGGTAGTGTTTTAGACAAAAAAGGTGGGAGCGAAGAAGCAATTAAGGACAGAATTAAAAAAAACACAATTTACTTTCTAGTCTTTGAAGAAAGCCTGCATGTCTAATGTGTTTATTAAAAAAAGAAAGCTAAGGATTTTTTCAACAAATGTGAGAACGATACTAGAGATGGGTCGTTCATGAACGAACCGGCTCACTGAGCCGGCTCAGGACACTGACCGAAGTGACACGGTTCACCAAATTGAAATGAGCCGGCTCACGGTTCACTGTATAGTTTCAAGGATACGATTGGTCGGGCGATTCTGAGCAGTGACCGGAGTGATCCGGATCTGGATCGATGTCATGTTGAACTTCGCGAGAACTCGGCTTGTAATGTATTATCATAAAGTGTATTTTGTCATCAATTTGTAGGGCAGTTTATTTGAAACTAATGGCTTAGTCTGTATTTTCTTACAACCATACTATAAAATATTGCCAATATCCCAGATGTCCGATTTATAAGGGCAATAAACATCGCCATAAACTTAACACATCTGGTTTAAAATACAGTAGCTACATAAAGTGAATTGTTTGTTTCAAAAATGTTAGATAAGAGCCGGGGCTAAGCGACGTTCTACCTACGAGCGAACGACCGACAACTGACTGACCTGTGTCTCGGGATCATGTTTACAGTTCATATATTGCAAGAACCGGCTCTAAGCAAGAGCCGGCTCCAAGCGACGTTCTACCTACGACCGACCAACCTGTGTCTCTGGATCATGTTTACAGTTCATATATTGCAAGAACCGGCTCTAAGCGACGTTCTACCTACGACCGACCGACCTGTGTCTCGGGATCATGTTTACAGTTCATATATTGCAAGAATCGGCTCTAAGCGACGTTCTACCTACGAACTAACGACTGACCTGTGTCTCGGAAACATGTTTACTTAACCGGATCACTGAGCCGGATCAATAAACCGGCTCAACAAACTGAACGACCTCCACTGTTCCGGTTCCGCAAACTGAGCCGAAACTCCCATCTCTAAACGATACTCATGTACGGCTGTGAATCCTGGAGTCTCACCGAGAGCAACAAGAGAAAGTACAAGTATTTATAAACAGATGTCTAAGAAGGATAATGGGTATTAAATGGCCAGAGAAAGTAAGCAACCAAGACCTATGGTTACTTAAGAACCAATGTCCAATCGGCAATAGTATTAAAGAAAGGAAATGAAAGTAGATTAGACATACACTCTGGAAACCAAATAGTGACAACACCAAACAAGCTCTCGACTAAACGATCAGAGGTAAAAGAAGAAAAGGTAGGCGAAAGGAAACTTGGAAGAAAAAAATGCATACAGAGCATGGTTATGCTGTGTATGCATTTTTGACGATAGTCCATGCGGTTGCATGGACTATCGTAGATGGACACAAAGAATTCTGCTAAAAATATTGGAAGGACTTAGAAAAGACCCTTTGCGATGGAAACTAATGTTTCCATCTAGTTTTTAATTTAATGTGTTGGTGACAGTTCCAAACCATTGAGTTACAGTTAATACTAGTGTAAAAGATACAGGACTGGCAACCCTGATAACTCAAAACTATGCCGTAGAATCGCCGTAAGGTGCCCTATGCTCCGATAGGAGCAACAGGACAGATGATGATGAAATGATGCTACAAAACGATCTACGATTTAAAAACCACAAATTTGTGGTAGGGGATTTTCATCATCATTGCTAATTTGGTCCAATATTGGATTAGATTTGATCAGGGGTGTAACTTAACGTAAATAATAAGTTATGGCGTGCCAATTTTCTTCTCTTGTTTCTTCCCTTCAACCCTTTCCCTACGATATAGTTCTGTGTATGTAACCACTAGATATTACCGAGCCAGGCAATCATCGAAAAATGCCATCACACGCCTTAGTATAGACTACTGTTGTACGGTCCATGGATATCTCTTCCGAGGAGAAAAGCCTCCTATTTAAGAGCATTGGAGAGCATTTTTAAAATATAAATGTAAACAAATTCTATTTGTCTATTCTGTCTGTTCTGTCCTGCTCCTGTACCTCCTTATCCCTCCTTCTTAATTCTTCTACTATATTTGTTCCTTCGTTTCTCTTTCTCTTATGTTCATTCCACACCTCCAAAAGTACTCTTTTCTTGTCTCTCCCCATGCCAACTTTTTGTTACTCAATGGTTGTTTGTTCATTTATTTCAATTGCCCTTTAATCACACAGCGCTTTCGTCGTTGATCAATTATCGTTGCTGAATTGTCGCTTGCTCTTTCGTAGTATAATCTATTAAAATCATCTTTCAAGTTCTTGATGAACAATTTCGGTTATGTCGCATTTCCTTATCTAATACATAATTCGTTTTATAACGTCCATCTTACGAAAAAGTGGCGGACAAATTTATATACCTTATTTTGACAATGACAAATTCCACCATAAAATAATAAGCGTTCCTCTTCCGTAGTTGCAAAGGATGATCAAGTTGCAATTTCCACCTGTTTGATAACTAAGTCTACAACAAGCTCTCAGTGCAAGTTGCACCTATGTTTGTATCTTCCCACACGCGTTACCTGCAACTTCTCATGTTAACACTGGTTTTAATTACAAAACCAGCGTTTACATCCATTAACAATCTTCCTTACAATATATGTGCAATGCCTCTTAACAGACACTTAAAGCACTAAACATTTTATTTCTATTTATTTTTTTCTTAACTTCGTAATTGTTCAAGCGTAACAACATATAACACGCAAACTGTTAATGTTACTTTCACATACTACTATAAGACTCCGGATAACGCTCCTCGTACAATCCTAGGGTTTAGAGCGCTAAACGAGATTATTTTATCACTAAGTTAACAGGATAGATAAAAAATTGATGTGAAGTGTGAATTTTCATACATTTCAAGGTTTTGTAGATATTTAATAAGTGTAAGAAGTCAACAGAATGCTGGATGTCTAAGACAATATTTTTCTATAATCACATCAAAATCAACAGATTTTTGATAATAATTTTTATTCGATATTTGAGTACTGTCACTAATCGGTTAGTCCGCCCGGACAAATGACAAACTTTCACAAACCACCCGTCGGGAGAATTTCTTTTAAAGGGGCTGCAGTCGTTTTTTGGGGATTTTAAAGGGTACTTTGCAGTCAACATTTGTGAGAATTCAGATAATAAAAAAAAAAAATAGGAACCTTACGTTTCAACATGTAACTTTAGTAATATATTTTATAAATTAAATAGAATTCATTGTTCAAGAAGACATTTGTTCAGAGTTATTGCTTAATAACTGTGAACACTAGCATCTCCTTGAACAATGCTTAAACCTTTTTTCCTAGAAACACTACTAGCCCTCTTATATAAACACCCATCTCTCTGGAGACGAGGTCAGAATGTATTCGGTCCGGTTAGCGTAAACATCTAAATTGTTGAATTCAGAGGCACTGTGTCGGCATTCTGGTGGTCTATCCGATTCTATTTGTTTTAATCTTGTCATTATTTTAATACCTATATTTTAATCTTTCAAACTTACTCTTGTAAATAGTATATTATAATAAATTAAATTCATTAATTTTAAACCGTCTTACTTAACGTGTGTAAACCTTCACCTTTAAGAACTTAAGTGAACAACTAAGATGCCTGATCTGTCGGTTGGTAAACACTAATACATATAATTTAATTCACATATCGTAATGATGAACCCTGGATAACACTCACGCCTACTATCCGAACTCCTTTAGCCAGGAATCTCATTTCAGTTTGGGATCAGACTTTATATAATATCACAGGCTCGCTACCTAGTTGATAATAAATGATACGATACTCAGAGCTTCAATTTAATTTGTTTTAACTAATTTTAAACAATTTGCGAATATTACGTCATAAGAAAATATAAATTAAAAAATCCTAGCGATTTGTTCTGCATTTATTTTGTATGTAAGTATTCATTTAATTAATAAGAAATATATTGATAAATTGCTTCTATAGCAGCTTCATATTAAATATAAGTTCACTATAAAGATTTAAGTTCATTTTATTATTCGACCACTCAGAACTTAAAGTAAATGATAAATATATATTAATTTAAATTTAACTAAATAACAATAAAACTAAATAAAATGATGTAGCATCTACGAACGTTCAACGGTGATTGTTAAGTCACACTGGCGGAGTGATAATACTGCCGTATATCACATGCAGCAGAGGTGGCTTCCGTAGCAGAACATATTCCTGTTACACTACATACTTTTTTAACTTCAGAAATGTATTCCTTACTGTTAACAATGTGCTAATTGATTTATAAGATTTTTTTTTTTTTTTTTTTTTCTTTATTTGAGTGCTCGGCAACTTTGGCCATTAGCACTATATAGATACAAGATTTGTTACATGTATTATTTTGTGTTAACTAATAACTAAGTATTAATTACTTATAAGTATTTAAATACTATAAATGATTTATTTATCTTTGATACCTTAAAAAGAAGACATATAACGACCTCATGATCGATTTCATGAGTGCAAGCTCCTTAAGAAGGCACTTAAAAATAACACTCAATGAATGAAGATTTACACGGTGATTTGATTAAAAATAGTGAACTTTTTACTTTTTTTAAATGATAATTTTAATACTAAAATTTTAACCAAATAAGTTTTACACTTATGAATTTTTTGCTGTGTATAGAACAAATATTCGTAGACATGCAGTATTATGCTGGCTCCTTACACTTATCAAATACCTATAAAACCCTGAAATGTGTCAAAATTCACACTTCACATCAAGTTTTGTTTTGAGGGGGCCCGCGCTTACTACGTCTCTGCCTGGAATGCATGAAAATTAACACTTCTTTCACATTTACACCTTCTACACACAAAGTAAAATTTAAGAGAGATTGTTTAACCCTTTCCACTCTAAGCCTTTTTTTGTGTTTATTCCACCAGCCCCACGCCAAAACTGCGTTTTTTTAATTTTTAGTTTTTTTTTTTATATTCGATAATGCACAGTTGGAGATAAGGTGTTGACGACAGCACGGTGCTATAACAACTAGTGTACTTTTGTAATATCGATGCCTGCGCCAAAATAAAATTGCTCCTATTTTAAAATTGCCCGCAAAAAGAAGTATTACACCATGTCGAGTGTCACTCGACATTGGAGCTGGTGGAACAAAATCAATGTCGAGTGACACTCGACATTGGAGTGGAAAGGGTTAAAACAGTACGAATTCGATGCATTTTTTTTTTTTTTTTGTGACATGTAAGATTCTTACTAATCGGGACCTGTATCTTTTACAGGCATTAAATATTGTAAATTTCAAGGTATATCAAGTTATAATAGAAGTACCTACAATCAATTAGAAATAGCTAATTAATTTTTTAAAAAGTTAACGGTTGATAGAAGCATAAAGTGTAGTTAAGCCGAGAGAAGAGACCATTAAAGAAGCTGGTAACGTTCTGAAATTGGCTGATCCTGACGTTGTCACGTCTAATAAGGACGGACAACTCGCAATGAGTTTATGAACGGCGTGAAATACCTATAACAGTTCAACAAACATTATATGCTGATGTTCACTTAGATAAAGAATGTCTCTATATACCAATTTAAACAATTTCCAACTAATAAGGTAGAAACAACAACCGAACGATAATTTTTTATTCTGAAAAATTTCGCTTACTCGTATAATGAATAAAGTTAAGAAGGCGCGCACCTAGGAACTTGGGGGGGGGGCGAATACAAAATTATTTAAATTATGAATAAGGTTCTTAAATTATAAGTGATGGTCTAAAAAAAAAAGATCCTCGCTTCTGAAATACAAGTGATTACCTAAAAAAAAAGGTCCTCACCTCTGCTTTAACAAAAACGCCGTAACAAACAACCACTTGTGTTTGGAGCTCTTGGGGGAGGGGCTCACCACTTTATTTTGACAAAAACACGTAAAAACCACGTGTTTTTGGAGCTCTTGCCCAAAAGAAATATAAAAGGCAACCTTCGTAATTATATTGTTACTAAACCTAAACACAAAAAAGGGCCTATGTAATGGCACACGCCTGGTGGTAGTGGTGGAGAAACATCGATAGTGGCCGCCATCGATATTTACCGATAGTATAGGCCTTGACTATCGATAATTATCGATAATATTCGATAGTCAGCCATTTTTTTTTCAAGTTCCCCTTCTTCATAGATATTAGGCGCGTTCAGCGCCTAAACGTAAACGTACAGTCTGTTCCAAACGGTTAAGCGGAACTAAATGGGAATTTAGTTCTTTTAGGTTGTCACGAGAAGGGACCTTGCTTGGGTTATTTATTTTTCACGTTGGGATGTCAAAATTTAAAATTCCAACAATGAAACCATGAAAACGAATGACATATGTCAAAATTAAATATTTTTTTAGATATTTTAATGACAAAAAAATAAATAAATGGGAAATTTGTATTAAGAATGACACAAAAAATGAAAATATAAAGAAAATGACATTTTAAAATGATATTAACCTTAACCAAAAAATGTTTATTGTAAGTATGATTTACAAAGCTTAAACAAAACGGCCGAAAGGCACGATTTAAGCGATGAAAGTAACTAGATTGCAAAATCTAGTTCCGCTTAACCGTTTGGAACAGACTGTACGTTGATTAAACAATTTGGTGAATATCTGAACGGTTAGCGGTTAGTTTCAACACGAATGTTTGACAGTTTCGGTACATAACCTTAAAAAATATTTAGAGATGGATCCATTTCTAAGATGAATGAATGAATATCAACTGTGAATATAGCTAAATATGCGCATGTTAAAATCGCATCTATTCGGTGTGATCGGCCTGTATTATATTGAGCAACGAGGGAAGCCGAGTGAGTATCTCTCACAATGGCTTGTTGTTTTACAATTGAGAACTGACGCGCTCGGATACGCAGTCTGGTGGTCAAATATTGTACTACGCGACTGTAGTACTGTTTGAAATTATTACATATGTTCTGGTGTTTTTGTTAAAACGTCGATAGATACATTTTCATAAAATAAAAATGTACTGTGCTTAAATTAACCTGTTCCCTGTTAGCATATTGACAGCTGAATACTAGACAATTCAGCCATTTTGCCATGATTTACAGCGCCGCCAACGGTAATGTCACTTCTCAATATCCTACCACAAGGTTTGTTCCAACACAGTTTAGAATCGGAACGGAATCGCCTAGCGCTTGCGCACTTACAAAAAAGCGTTTAAAAAGAACTCGGAAGGGAACTCAGAAGTTCTGTTGAAGCTTTTTTTGTAAGTGCGCAAGCGCCAGGTGATTCTGTTTTCATAATAAAAGTTAAATAAATTCTTTTAATCGTTTAAAGTACTATCGGAAATTATCGATAGTTTCAAAAAATAATCGATGGTTTTCGATAGTCAAAAACATCGATAATTATCGATAGTGCTATCGATAATTCTCCACCACTACCTGGTGGTGACAAAATTGTTTAAAAATCTAATAACTGCCACTGTTTGAACTGGCTCTTCCAAAGGAAATCCAGCTTTCATTTCTAGGATTGATTTAGCTCCCACCGATCCCGACTTGCCCATCATCTTACGCCAATTCCATCTAGGCAATTTACAGTCAAACTTGTTTTGAAATTTTTCATCACGATTAATAAATCTCAAGGCCAAACCCTGGACAAGGTGGGAGTTTACCTGCCCAATGCAGTGTTCAGCCATGGGCAGCTCTACATAACCTTTTCACGGGTACGCCGTGCGACGGACATTAACGTGAAGGGCATAACCCATTGGTTATGCCCTTGTAAAACTGACTCCAGATTATTGAGAAACTGACATTTTTTATAATTTCAATAATTCGCAAACGCGCGAACTATTGAAATCAATATTTCCTTTTAGTTTGTTTTTACAAAAGTGAACAGCAGGTATTTGTTTAAATATATCTCATGATGTGATTTTTTGAACTCTCAGTATTTTTCCTATATGTGGATCAAAGAGTTGGATAAGTATGCCAAATTTTAGCTTTCTATGTTCAGCCGTTTCGCTACAATTTCTACCGTACTTACAGACAGACATACAGACACACGATTGACGTTATATAGGATTTTTTGGTGGTCATACCTACAAAATCCTAAAAAGACGGTCTTCTTAACATATTCTATCCAGGTGTATAATTTTTATGCAAGCTGATATCAAGGCGTATCAAGCACTTCACGATCATACATTAATGTTGCAGAAAGCGAGGCACAACGTATGCCAATAGTTTTAAAAAATTGTTATAAATGACGTTAAAACACTAATGGAGTGTTTGTTTTGGTTAGTGTTCGTGTCGTGTGTACACTGTTGATAAAAACCACTCGAACCATCAATCTTATTCTCTGTAGAAGAGAAGAGTGTTCGACAGTAATTATTAACACCAAACTGCTTCATATTTCACTAATGACTCCACGTACATACAAAAAGGTGTTACTTACGTGGGATGCTAATTTACTTTTCTAATTATCTTATTAAATACATGGTGCACGACAGTGTACATATAAAAATAATTCAGGGATTTGTAGGTGTGATCACCAAAAAACCCTTATAACGTTACTCATGTGTCTGTCTGTACGGTAGAAATTATAGCCAAATGGCTGAACATAGAAAGTTGAAATTTGGCATGCTTGTACAACTCTTTGACCCACATAAAGGAAAAATATAAGGAGTTCAAAAAAATACAGCGCGGTATATAAACCAGTATGTATTTAATGGAAAAATAATTTTTTTTCAGATTATGACTGCGGTCAAAATTTGAATCTGTGGATAAAAAACAAATTTTTATTTTTGAAAGATCATTTTTCGTAGTTTTTCACCAGAAATAAGTCAAGAAACTTTTATCCCCCACCCTATCTTCCAGAAGGGTTGATCTAAATATCTGGAAAAATCTCCATAATGTACCTTAATGGGAACTGGAATATTTCAAAAGGAATTTTTGAGCAGATACGTTTTTTGAAAAATATCGATTTTTTTCTGTCGTTGAAAAAAATATTATTTTTTAAAAAGTTATTGCATAAAAGCATCAAAAGAAAGCTTCCTAGTAGATTAAGGAACAAAAATTAGTTTTTAAAATTCGTTTCTTTTAGTCAAAAATATGCCAAAACAGTTCTTGTCCCGCCCGAAGAGGGTTAAATTAAAAATCTGAAAAAATTATAAGTACTGTAAATTGATCTGAGCTGGAAACGTACGAGAGGAATTTTTGATCAGGTTTCGGTTTCGGGAAATATTGCAGTTTTTTTGTTATTGACAAAATTAATTATTTTTTTAGTTCATGCCTTAATTATGGCTAATAATGTTATGGATTTTTTGTATTTATGAGTAAGGTAGTGTATGTCTTTTTTTATATTGAACAGTTCAGAATCGAGCCAGCATAATACTGCATGTGGTTAAAATTTTAGTATTAAAATTTTCATTTAAACAAAGTAAAAAGTTCACTATTTTTAATCAAATCACCGTGTAAATCTTCATTCATTGAGTGTTATTTTTATGAAATATTACTTTTTCAGTGTTAAAATTAACACTACTTTAACACTATTTATTTTAACCAGTATGTAAGTGTAAATTTTACACTTAATTTAACCGAAAAGAAAGTGTAAATAATTAACACGAAATGCGAAGGAGTTCATGGTACACTAAAAGTTCTTTTTTAGGGATTTGTAGGTATGACAAAAAAACCCTTATACCGTCATTTTGTCGTCTGTCTGTCTGCTGGCTTGCTACGCAGCAAACAAGGGTTCGCTCCCGGGCAGAGGAGACAATTTTATTTTTTGTTTTGTTTAAATTATTTTGTCAAAATGCTAGTTATGTTTTGGCAAATGTTGCATTTAATTTTTAAGAGCGTAAATTTAATAACCAGTTGGAATTGTTGGAATTATATTTTTATTCTGTGTCAGGTATACGAAACCAGAGGGGCGGAGCATATGACTTAAAACAACCAATGGAAGCCATAGGCGCAATTTTCAAAATCTTAATGAACTTTGCTATATAAAAAAAAATACTAAACACATTTAGAAACTTAGACATCACAAACACATCTAGAGAAAGTAATGGTATTGGGTATTCGAATTAAAATTAACAAAAAAATATTTTAGCATAAAATTTGTTTTTAAAGCTCTTAGATTAACATACGATAAATTATTTAAAAAATATCGTTCATTTTGCCGTGATTACTACAAAGCAAAATTTATCCTACACACTCAGCATGCTGCTTTCACTTATTATATACCTGCGAAACCCTGCAATGTGCGAAAATTCACACTTCACATCAATTTTTTAGTGTACCATGAAGTAACTTTAACACTACTTTTTTTAGAGTGTCACGTTTTTAGACAACAAATATCAAATATAAATAACACAGCGACGGTGATAGCAAATCTGGATACCAAGAGCATTTTAAATACAGTATTTCAAATACCAGTATATA
The DNA here is from genome assembly GCA_963971575.1 of Liopterus haemorrhoidalis. Classification (NCBI taxonomy): domain Eukaryota; kingdom Metazoa; phylum Arthropoda; class Insecta; order Coleoptera; family Dytiscidae; genus Liopterus; species Liopterus haemorrhoidalis. The sequence goes on along the minus strand of OZ020619.1, from coordinate 2,886,960 downwards.
AATCAAATAATTAATACCTATACTTTTTAAAGTACTTTATTTTAAATATTCCCAACTCTGCTACATATACAGTATTCTGTTGGTTTATTTCATTTTACTAAATACATACAAAACCCTTAAATGTGTTAAAATTCCCACTACAGATAAATTTTTAACAATAAACAGCAAAATAGTCAGTTCGCATAGTTTCACATAGAGAGATCCGCATAGAATCACATAGAAGATGTGAAATAACACGCACTATATTAGGTGATAACATGGCTGGTGTAAGTTACTGTTCTTTCGCAAAGATATAACTCTACCAGAAGACTTCTTACAATAAATGTGTTTTAAGGTACGCATGTCTTCAACTTAAACACTTATAAAAACCTATAATAGCCAAAGCTTTTACCACTTCACTTAATAAAAAAATCTAAAATAACGGCAAAATGTAAACACATAATTTTCGTATATTAAAAAAAATACAAGATAAAACTAATAACCAGAAAACTAGCTACACATTTTTCTAATTGCACACTTACACCATAAGCTTACGTATTTTAAAGTAATTTACTATAAATTTTCTCTGTAACAAGACACGCGTTCTAGCAATTCTTGTCGTCAAATTATCAAACTACAGGGTGCTTTATACATTCGCACAGTTCACTTCTCATGTTGTCTGTGTTGTGGGATATGTGTGTTGTTTAGATGGACGGTTGTGATTTTTTTAATTTCTAACTCAGAGCGGTTATCCGATAGATCACGCCGGGTGTGCTATTAAAGCTGGTTATAGACGATTTTGTTACTTTCACATATAGAGTCTGAGAAAGTACAGTATTTTACAAAAAATAACTGGATACCTCTTTAAATATAGCACCAATCTCTCTAATACCCTTTTCACACTAGAACTTTAAGATCGGATGTTAAAGTGAATGAGTCTTTAAACGCTAATGTGAAACCGTATGGCCTCGTCTAAATACTAGCGATGTTTAAGACAGAAATCTGCGTCTTAAACATCGTCCGCATTACCAACATAATTTCTATTATAAAAAAATACTCTTTGAATTTGTGCTGTCAACATTTTATATTATCATAAACAAGAATACTGTATTATATCGACGTTATAAGAAGTTTATACTTATTGTTATAATAAAATTATTTATTTTTATAATGTGTTTAATAAAATACAGAGCTACAATAATTGAGATAAAATGTATCGACTTACATGTTAATACACGTGTAATATATTCTTTATTGTAGAGTCTTTACTGTAGATCTGTACAAATATGGATATTTCATTTCATTAAATGAAATATCCATATTTGTTTATATTAATTCAAAATGTGCGTCTGCGCAGACAGTTCAAAACTGGTAATTTCATGACGGTAACTTAAGGACAAAATTACTGTAGCTGATGATAGCACCGGAGATTTAAACATCAAGTGTGAAAGCATACCGATCTAAAACATTGGTGAACTTTAAGTTCACTCGTCTTAAAGATCTAGTGTGAAAAGGGTATGAGTGCAGTTGTTTCTGTTAATATGAACTGGGTGCGCGTCGTACCCAGGTTTTATTCTGGAGGGAGGGTCGCTCAGAAAAGAAAATTAAATACTTTTTTCTTGAATAGGCATTCGAAATTTTCAAGATGAAAAGCAGGCAATGACCCTTTTTCACTTCCTTAGAAATATGTGAAAACAGTCAAATCGAAAGAAAACTAATTTTTTAGTACTTCTTGGAGGGGAGGGGCTCTAACCTGTAAACCCACCACCTGGGTGCGCGCTTGTCTGGGACTAGTGGTACTAAAATGAAGGCTGATGATTATCTAATTATTCGAAAATTATCCACGACGCTCTTGTTTATTATATTTAACTTTCTTCTGTGCATTAACAATAACGTAAGTCGATGATTTCGACTAAATATTTAGAAATATTTCAACATTGGCGTACTAGTATAGTATTTCCAAAATTAAATGGCACTCTTGTTTTAACAGATTTTTTGATAATGACAATGAAATTATAGCTAAATTAATTTCAAGCCACTTTAAATTTTTATAATGAATAGTTTACATATTATATTAAATAAAAATGATCGTCAGCTGCCGACATAACGGGGTAAAGATAGTCAGTTACATCACTGACTACATTATAAAATGCTTAGGCTAAATGCCCGCTCAGCAATTATAATCCCTCAGCTGACGGTCTTACCCCCATTGTGCAAACAGTTGATTGTTAGTTTTTATTATTCTAATTATATAATAAATTCGATGTATAAGTTTCATTGAATTTGAAATGACATTTTTTTTATGACAGTTTTATACAAGCGACTGACGTATAACCCCCCATTACGCACGCAGCTGACTTTTATTATTATTATTATTATTATCACTTAAACAATAAATTTTCAAGTGGCTTGAAATGACTTGAAATCCTTTTTTAAGGTTTTGTAGGTATGACCAAAAAACCCTTAAACCGTCATTTTGTCGTCTGTCTGTCTGTCTGTCTGTCTGTCTGTCTGTCTGCCTGTCTGTCTGTCTGTCTGTCTGTCTGTCTGTCTGTCTGTCTGTCTGTCTGTCTGTCTGTCTGTTCGGTAAAAATTGTAGCTAAACGGCTAAAGCTAGAGAGTAGAAATTTGGAATGCTTATACAACTCTTTGACCCGCACATAGTAAAAATACTAAAACATCTAAAAAATTAATCCCACTAAAAATATAAACAAATATATCCATCGAAAAAAAAAATATTTTTTTAAAATTCTTTGTAGGGTATCAAATGAAAGCCCTTGGTACGTGGATTAACGATCAAATTTTTATTTTTGCAAAATAAATTATTTTGAAGCGATTTTTGCCAAAATTGTGCAAAAAAAAATTTGTCCCACACCCTGTAGCCCAGATGGTTTTAACTAAAAATCTGAAAAATTCTAAGTAATGTACATTGGTGTGAACCGGAATAGTACAACAGGAATTTTTTATCAGATTGTGTTTTTGGAAAAAAAGCATTTTTTGTGTTTTTTTGCTAATAATGTTGAAAACTTATAGTTATATAACACGCTAAACAGTAACGTGTATCTTGGTGCAGTGGCTAAGATATAGACCGGGAGCTCATGACATTTTTGGTCTCCGATTTCATACAGCATGCCTTTTGGAGGAGAGAATATTTACCCTGTGACAACAAAAAAGGGATGGTACTAAACCCCTGCACGCTTTCCGGTCATAGGGAAAATTGCATTTCCACTTGCACAAAATTTTTGTGTTTTTCTCTGATTTAATATTGCTTGCCCTTTTAATCCTTTAAGCTGCTTTAAGTCTTTTAATTATAGGCATGCTGTATGAAAACGCGGAAAATCATATTTTTTTATTACAAGATCACATGACCGTTTGAGCCCTTTGGGACCCTCCGAATCGCATGCATATATTTAAAAGACTTTAAATTTGTTATAACTTTCTTTTGACAAAAGGGCAAGCATATTAAATCAGAGAAAAGCACAAAAATTTTGTGTTTAAGTGGAAATGCAACTTTCCCTATGACCGGAACGCGTGCAGGGGTTTAGTACCATCCCTTTTTTGTTGTCATAGGGTAAATATTCTCTCCTCCAAAAGGCATGCTGTATGAAATCGGAGACCAAAAACTGTCATGAGCTCCCGGTCTAATACTTGCATTCTGCCCAAGATAATGAGTTCGAATCCTACGAGAGGAGACAATATTATTTTTTATTTATTTTTTTGCATTTTTATATTGTTTAAATTATTTTTTCAAAGTTCTAGTTATATTTTGGCAATTTTTGCATTTAATTTTTAAAAGCGTAAATTTAATAACCAGTGGAAATTGTTGAAATTATAATTTAATTCTATATTTGAATGTACACGAAATCAAAGGGGAGAAGCTATGACTAAAAACAACCAATGGAAGCCATAGGCGCAATTTTCAAAATCTTAATGAACCTTGATATATAAAAAAAATACTGCACATCTTTAGAAACTTAAATAATGGTAATAGGCATTCGAATTAAAATTCATAAAAAAATATTTTGACATAAAATTTGTTTTGGCATCCCAAATAATCATCATTCACTTACTAAATACCTGCAAAACCCTGAAATGTGTGAAAATTCACACTTCACATCAATTTTTTTTTACAAGGTGTGCATTTTCTCACGACCAGCCCCACCACGATTCTGGCGGCTGACGCTTGTTTCAATTATTAGCCATATCTAAACTATCAATTACAAAAAAAATTAAGCGGGATGAAATGACCATCCAAAATGTAACGCTTCCTCCCGGATTATAAAAACTTAAGACCTCTTTTATGGAGGCAATCGCGGCCCAAAGTCTTTATATGACAATGTATGTATATTTGTTCTGGTAAAGGAACCTGTACGACATTTTAATTAAGCGTAAAGTCTTCGATTAGTGTTCTGGAGCATATCGCCGAGTGTGTAATTGATATATTAAAATATTTGACATTTATTAAGGGCTCAACTCCCCTGGGAAGTAAAAAAATATCCTACTTTAAAACAAATGACCGTGCACACCAGTATCCCCTCATATAACACGATCAGAAACTGCTCACCGTCACCGTGCAGCGGCACACTTATAGCAGAAAAATAAGAAAATTAACGGTCTACCCCAATATAGCTACATACGAGGTGTGTAAATTAAGTAACCGGACTGGTAACATAGCGTTTGATCTGGCAACATTTAAGACGTGGGACTTGGAGGGGCGGCAGATGAACATGTGATACGCCTTCAGTACGAGTTAGAACTCGCTAGAGTAATTCTGTTGTCCGTAGCGATTTTTTTCGTGAAACAGTTTTTTTCTATGCGTTCTAAAAATGAGTGACATTCATTTTGAGCAACGGTGTGCTATCAGATTTTGCTCCAGACTTGGGCACAGTGCAACGGAAACTTTTGCAAAACTTCAGCAGGCCTACGGAGACAGTGTTTTCTCAAGGATCCAGGTTTTTTGATGGTTTAAGGCATTTTCAGAAGGAAGAGAGTTGATTGAAGATGAATCACGCAGCGGAAGGCCTTCATCTTCAAGAACCGATGAAAATGTCTTAAATTTTAATACTTTTTTTACATATTTTGAAGACAAAACAAATAAATAAATGGGAAATTTTTATTAAGAATGAAAAAAAATAAAATAACATGCAATGAAAAGGACATTTTACAATGACAATCAATTTAATCTAGAATTTGCAATGTGAGTATGATTTACAAAGCTTAAACAAAATGACCAAAAGTCCGAATCAATAGATAATAATTACTAGATTTCAAAATCTAGTTCCGCCTAAACGTTTGGAATATCCTATATATGCTGTTCACTTTTATAAAAACAAACTAAGAGGACATTTTGATTTCAGTAGTTTGCACCTTTGAAATTGTATGTCAGGTTGGTATTAAAAAATGGTAAGGCAATGTCGACTATAGATCTGAGTGATTGTTTAAAATATAATTAAACACTCCACTCTTCTTCATTCCAAGCACAAAAAAAACAGTTTAGTAAGCCTTTTGCCCAGAAGCCTATTTTTGTCTCTGCATACAATGGCTCCTGCTTTCGAAAATAAGCGCTCTGAAGGACCTGACATCGCTACTACAGACAAGAATTTCTGAGCAATTTTATATAGGGAAGACTGTCTTCATATCGTCCCAAACCAGTAACGGATTGGATTTCAGAGGTGAAACTGGATTTTTCAAATACAGTGATAGTTCATGTTCAGTTTTGTTAGAACCACGTTGGCCTGTGCCTGATTTTAGTTTCCTCTTCCCATGTGCAATGTCAATATGTTCCAGCAACCGGATGGTTGCTTCGTGTTGCGTCGTCGAAAAAAAAATATTTTTTAAAATTTATTGCGATATACAAGGTGTCTCAAAAGAAATTTTATATTTATTTAGCTTACTGCGTGAACGCAACGTATCCGAGGGGCGCGGGGGTTATGTCAATCGGTAGCCTGGCTGTTGGGAATTCAGTCGCTATGGAGCGTTTCTCGGGAGCAGACCGCGCGTTATGCGTGCGAGAGTTTTACAAAAACGGTGATTCGGCGACTGTAGCGCGTAGAAAATTCTGCAGTATTCGAGGTTTTCGCCACTTAAATGATGCGCCAAGCATTCCTCTCATTCGACATTGGGTTAAAAAGTTTGAAGAGACTGGTACAACGCTGGATAAATCAAAATCCGGGCGACCTAGGTCATCAAGAACGGTAGAAAACGTGGAGAATGTTAATCAGTCTGTTCGTTATGTGGAGATGTTAGACAACTTCTTGGTACCTGAGCTGCAAAACTTTCCTGGCTATAACCAAAGAACATGGTTCCAACAGGACGGAACAACTTCACACACGTCCAATATGTCTCTGCCACGTGTTCGTGAAATTTTCTCAGGCAAATTGATCTCCCAGAGAGGTGACATAAATTGGCCTCCACGCAGTCCAGATTTAACCCCTATGGACTTTTTCCTATGGGGTTATCTTAAATCTAAAGTTTACGCCAATAAACCGACTTCACTGGCGCATTTGAAAGAAAATATCCGTCACGAAATGGCAGCCATCCCTGAGTCCACCTGCCGAGACGTCATAAGTAATTTTACTGTTCGATTAAATGACTGCCGAGAACGCGAGGGTCTACATTTAGACGATATTATTTTAAAGAAATAAATCCCCAAAAAGTGTATTTTAATAATTAATAAACATTTTTTCTATATACGGCTTACTTTTTTTTTAATCGATCCACTAAATATAAAATTTCTTTTGAGACACCTTGTATCAAAAGAAAGCTCTTAGGATGAAGATAAAGGAACGGGAAGTAGTTTTTTTTTTTTTTTTTACTACGATTATTTCCAAAAAATTACAAAAAAATCAGTGTCCCGCGCCTTTTAACCCTAAGGGGTTATATTAAAAATCTGAAAAATTCTAAGCAATGTATATTGCTTTGAACCGGAAACGTACGAGAGGAATTTTTTATCCGATTTCGTTTTTGGTAAGAAACAAAAAACGATTCGATACGATACTGGGTCAAATGTACTGATATTAGTAAAGTATCAGAAGATTAGTATCGATACTAAAATCTCGATATCAAATGAAAAATATCGATACTGGTATCGTATTAGTAGCATCGGAACATCCCTAGGTACCGTAGAAACAATTGTCGAAAAGCTTACAGAATACACCCCCTGATCTATTGAGAACTGACAATAACTGAAGTGACGCCTAGCGGAATATTTTGGAACTTAACGGAATAGGATTTTGTTGGATGTGGCTCATTGCATTGTTTGTAAGTGTTAAAGTGAAGAAAACTTTAATAAAATGTCTTTAAAATCGCAACAGAAAATTAACTGCAATGTGAATTGTTGTGTATCAAATGGCAAATGTCAAAAAAAACCTATTCCAATCGCCATTTTGTAAGCGAAAACAGCGCCTCTATAGGTAATGTTACTTCTCAATACTGAATTAGATTTACCAGACTGAATATTAAGAAAAATGGGAGAGACTTGTGACCACTTGTTGGTAAATAAAAGCTAAAGATGATGATGACAATGGACATTACCCCAAATTTTTCAGATAGGAACAATGGAAAACAAACCTTCGTATATGTTCTTTTAAGAATAAAAAGTTTTCCGATATCCGCTAACATACACGATGATCCTTACTAGGATAGCCGGCAAGAGATCAGTCTTACAACAGAGTATTTGTAACGTTCAACGAGCCCCTAGCGGCAGATTGAAGAATTAATCAAAGTCCACTGATGTATTCCTTTTAGCTGGCCATCTAGATCCGGTGTTAAACACTGCCACACCATTTCAACCAATAAGAAGACAAGTTACAAATAATGCAGATATCTTATCCACTAAGTTAAATCACTGGATATTTGTTAGAATTTCACATACCTTCTATTATATGTGGGATCACTTGCTTCGCATTTTCACCTGTGCCAACCTTCCAATGCGGATACTGTCTGAAATAATAAATCTGTTAGTTTTATCTTATCTTAATACCTTCCTTCATGGATATTAATATAGATTATTCCTTAAAACGGACACATTTATATGAAAAATTTCCTATACCTGTCTACCTTTTTCTATTCCATTTAGCAATATCTCTTTACGCAATAGGGGATAGGCATGATTTTTTTATTTTTTTTTTATTATATTCCTCTTGTTGCATATAAACATAAAAAACAGTTTTTATTTATTTTTTTTAATTTGAAGGCTTACAAAAATCAGAAATGTAAGTAGCGCGCGAAAACGACGTGTGACGTCACACCCCTTCTAACTGACGCATGACACTACTAGCTTGCCCAGCGTACATAGTCTGTTGTGAACTTATTTGTTAGTATAACTTTTATAGGTTATGTAAAGTTAGAGTGATTTTAATTAAAATAAAGTTTAATTCTATAAAAACAATTTATACATGTTTACCAAATTAAATTTTATATTAAAATATTGTATAACCTATATTGCAGTATTTCAATTATGCCTCTAACGTTTTGTAACTTCATGTAAACAATGTAGTAAAATTCTGACATCTAAATTACATAAATATTTACATTTTACAGAGTTGCAGCGTTTGTTTACATAAAGTTATAGAATATAAAATAAAAATTACTTTGACACCACGTATTTCTTCAGCACTGTAGCATTCATTATTTTTCATATATTCCATGAGCATAAATGCATCAATGTTGGGTAAATTATCACTCTGAGCCCTAACAAAATCTTTATCTGCCATTTTAATAATAAATGCGTGAAAAATTGTTTAAAAACAAATACAAAACTCTCGAACAATACAATATACACACGTGTAAAGATTATGTTGTAGCTGTATCTGTGACGTGAAACCCCTATCGTTTGACGTCATACTCAGTCGTTTTTACTCGGCAAACTCAAATTTACAATATTTTAATTCAAAAATTTGGCTATAATATTAATTAAAATGTGATTTTTGTTTTGTTAGGTGACATAACTAACATTAACATATCAAAATAATGTAGTTTTAAGGAAATACAAATTTTATGCGTATCCCCTATTATTTAAGAGCAAAATTTGTAAGTTAATTTGTAAAATCCAAAGGCGGCTTTTATGTAAGGGCAAATGAGCAATGCCCCTCCCCCAAAGTTTCATTTTATAAAAGGAATGTTCCATGGAATAAAAAATACCACTTTACCCCTTTAGGGAAGAAATTTAAAAAAAAAACTGTCAGAATACTTTCTAAAAATTTTAAAAATACACCTATGTGCCAAAGGACTGTTATAACTCAACAAACACAGGTAATGTAAAGGATTATATAATTCACCCCGAAAGTAGATTTACCCCTTTAGGGATTGATTAGGGCAAAATCCTGAAATAAGTTTTTAAACATCTCGAATGCGTAACGGAGTCAGAAATGATCCCCCCAAGACAAAATCCTGGCTATACAACTGTTCTATTAAATAAGGATATCTTTGTAGAAACACAAGCTTTCCTCGTGAATTGTCTATAAAAAGATATACTATAAAACTGGCTGCTGTATCTCAAATAATTTTTTCGAAATAAACATTCAGGTAGATTATTCTCACGTTTTTTACTTGTAAAGTTAATTTAAATATACAATAAAACTACAAGAACCTTATAAATAGTTTAGTATTCTCTCATAAAACTGTAATATTCATTATATTTAACGTTGGCTGCAACATATTTTAGTGCTTAACATAAAACTATGTAATGAACATATAATTGACAAGTATGATAGCTTTAACACGTTTAATAACTGGCTTATTTTATGAAGTCATATAAAACAGAATATATCAGTATAGTCCTTTCACTTACCAGTATCGTACACATACTGGAAGATTATTATTAGTCTTAGCATTCAATAAGGGGTGTCATCGTTATTGATTGATTTATTTTTAATAACTAGAAGCTGGGTTGACCAAATCGACCGATGATCCTAAGGGAACTATTGCCACTAAGAAGTGATTTTTCCAAGTTCGACCCCTAAGGATGAAAACGTTTTAAAGGATTTCTCCGTTTCTGTGAGGCCCGATGATATATCGACTAAGTTTTTGCTTACAATGGTTACCCATTCACATGTTTAGAAATATAACTTAGAATTTTATCCTAATCAGCTCCTAAAGGACCGAATCTAGATTCGGGGCAAGGGATAGACTTGAGGGATGACTGCTTCTCACATGGGCAGTTCTACGTGCCCTGCTCCAAAGTGAGCTCACCCAGCAGCCTGGTGACCCTAGCATCTGAAGGGAGAAACACCAATGTTGTTTAGAAAGAACCATGCTTTTTAATAATTCGTCACTCCAGTATTGGTTTGTTCTATGTCCACTTTTCAGTAATACGAGAAAATGAGATTTTAATGTTAGGAGTGATATTGTTTGTATACTACCAGGTCTACATGTATGAAATGCGGATTTTTTCAAACTTGCCGCGCAAACAGAGTGTATAGTTCAAAGTTTCATATGGCGTTTTGTTAAGTTATCATTAAGTGTCAAATGCATATAGGTTATAATTTGCAAAGTGATCATATAGTTTTGTTTTACTGTGTAAAAAATGTCAAATTTTGTGCCAAATAAAGAGCTTTCGTGGACAGTACTACTGTTTTGTTTTCATTTGAAAAAAACTGCTGCTGAGTCATACCGACTGCTTCGAGAAGCTTATGGTGAATATGCTCCATCGCAAGATACGTGTGAACGATGGTTTCGGCGTTTCAAAAGTGGTGACTTTGATCTTACAGACAAAGAACATGGAAAACTTCCAAAAAAATATGAAGATATAAAATTGGAAACATTGCTACAGAAAGACGATAGTCAATCACAAAAACAACTAACAGAGCAGTTAGGTGTTAGTCAACAAGCTGTTTCCAATCGCCTACGAGAGATGGGTAAGATCCAGAAAGTCGGCAGATCGGTTCCACATGCATTGAATGAGTGGCAGATGGAAAAACGCAAAAACACTTGTGAAATTTTGCTTGCACGATACAAAAGAAAGTCTTTTTTGCATCGTATCATTACTGGCGATGAAATATGAATTTATTTTGAAAAACCCAAACGCAAAAAATCATGGGTGAACCCAGGCTCACCATCCACATCAACTGCAAGACCGAATCGCTTTGGCAAAAAGACAATGCTCTGTACTTGGTGGGACCAAAAGGGAGTGGTCTATTATGAATTGTTAAAACCTGGTGAAACAGTTAATACCCAACGCTACCAACAACAACTGATCGAATTGAACCATTCGCTGCTCATTAAACGACCAGAATACGAAAGAAGACAGCACAAGGTAATCTTTCTCCACGATAACGCTCCATCACATAAGGCAAAAGCAGTTTGCAACACATTGGAGGCACTCAAGTGGGAAGTGCTACCCCATGCCGCTTACTCACCAGACTTAGCCCTTTCAGATTACCACTTGTTCGCATCGATGGGTCACGCACTTGCCGAGCAGCACTTTTGTTCATATGAAAATGTGAAAGAATGGCTAGATGATTGGTTTGCGGGGAAAGGGGAAGAGTTCTACTGGCGAGGTATTCACAAATTGCCTGAAAGATGGGAAAAATGTATAACTTCTAATGGAGCATACTTTGAATAAATAAACTTTTACTGTTCTTTTGAGTTTAATGTGTTTTATTTAAAAAAAATCCGCATTTCATACTTGTAGATCTGGTATAGTCAAAAATATCGAATGTGGCTGCAAAAAGTAAAATATTTGAATGGATAGAGAACAAAACAGTTCTGAAAATCCCAAAAATAACATTAACTCAAAAACTAAAAAATGGAGATAAGAGTAACCAACCAATTGAACGAATTGTAGGGTGTTGCCAGAAAAATTATTGATTTTTGAAATTTTTTGTATTTTTTCTAGTTTCAGGCATTCCAGTCAATTCCAAGACTTATTTAAAACATTTCTGCAGAAACTAATTTAACTTTAATTATATAAAATTGCAGTAAAACAAAACAGTTATTTGTGTACCAGGAACCAAGGCACTAATTCTGAGGATTTTTTTTTTAATACAAATGTGTGTTAAGTATTAATCTCTGTGTATTTGATAAATTAGCAGCTTATATGCTATTTTTTAATTTTTCTTTAATCAGATCATTTTGTCGATTATTAAAGATGTGTCGTGTTACACCGTTTGGGAACCCCTAGTCCATATTATAGTAGAATGGTTCCGTGTTAAAGACGGCAGACCACACTGGTCTGTAGGCAAGAACATGCGTATATCTTGTGTGGCATCATCACAGAGATAAGAGAATCTTTTTCGCGCGAAGACGCTACATGTATTAAGATGACAAAATAAAAGACAATGACGGATGGCATACACGGCCCGACCATAAAGCTGTTATTTGTAAACATAAATTCCATGGAGGATTGTTGGATAAGGTATTTATGGACTTACTTGAAGAAAATGACATCTAACTGCAATTAGAGACTGCAGCAGACCACACTGAAAATTATGCAAAACTTCACACATGAAAAATCTGTATTCCGACATAGTGGCAGGTAATGTGTCATGAGGATAAAATACCGAAATTAGTGTTAAAAAGAGGAATAGTGAATTTTCACACATTTCAGGGTTTTCGCAGGCATGGCTACCGACAAGCATCATGACATAATTTTTTATTGTATTATCTGACAATAAATATAAATTTTTGCAATTTTTTTTTCATTAAATTATGTTATTTTAAATAACAGTTTTATAATATTATTTTTCCACTCTCTACCTACATAATAAGTACATTGTTAAGACATTGATTTAATGGAAGTAGATACACATTACCGAGGAAGCTTTAGTTACTATTAACAGCGGGATGTAAGTAAAAATTTACCTCCCCTAACGTCCCTTCGATTTCTCCGGCAGGAGGAAGGAACACGCAGCGTTTGCAGCCTCATCAATTCCCATTTCTTTTTCACTTTTGTTCGAATTCATTTTACAAACTTTTGACACAACACTTTTAATATTCACGCTTTCTTTGATGAAAACAGGCATACTGATATTTTATTCAAATATCTAAAATAAATTAATCCAAAAAAAATTATGCAATTAAAAATAACTTTGAGAGTGGAAAAAATATTATAAACAATTCGGGAGGTAAATATTACTTACCTCCCTTAATTTTTAAATAACTATTAAAACCCTGGATTTTTTCTTAATCTCTTTATACTTTGCATATCCTTATTTACTTATTAACAGAACAACACTAACAAAAGAGGAAAAACAATAGCCAGAACCAAAGATAATAAATATTATCCTTGCCATACTGTATTATCTACTACTTAACAGCAAAAACTTACATTACAGAAATTGTATAGAATAAGAAGACAAATCTTTTACCTCGGAGCATTTTTTTTCATTGGATAAATATTTGGAAAGTTATGGTGGGAAAACCTTAAATTAATAGAATTTAGAGATATCTCCCTTATTATTGACTTCACAGCAAAAACTTACATAACAAAAATTGTATAGAATAAGAAAACAAATCTTTTATCTCAGAGCATTTTTTTGATTGGATAAATATTTGGAGAGATACGGCGGGAAAACTAAAAATTAAAATTTTGTAAATATCTCCCTTATCATTGACTTAACAGCAAAAACTTGCATTACAAAAATTGTTTAGAATAAGAAGACGAATCTTTTATCTAAGAGCATTTTTTGATTGGATAAATATTTGGAAAGTTATAGTGGGAAAACCTGAAATTAATAAAATTTAGAGATATCTCCCTTATCATTGACTTAACAGCAAAAACTTGCATTACAAAAATTGTTTAGAATAAGAAGACGAATCTTTTATCTAAGAGCATTTTTTGATTGGATAAATATTTGGAAAATTATAGTGGGGAAACCTGAAATTAATAAAATTTAGAGATATCTCCCTTATTATTGACTTAACAGCAAAAACTTACATACCAAAAATTGTTTAGAATAAGAAAACAAATATTTTATCTCAGAGCATTTTTTGTTATTGGATAAATATTTGGATACACAGCGGAAAAACCAAAAATTAAAATTTTGTAAATATCTCCCTTATCATTGACTTAACAGCAAAAACTTACATCACAAAAATTGTTTAGAATAAGAAGACAAATCTTTTATCTAAGAGCATTTTTTTGATTGGATAAATATTTGGAGATATACGGCGGGGAAAAATGCAAGAAAATGTGTTTCTTTTATTTATACTGTACATTAAGAAAGAAATTTTGAAAACCCCGCCGTATTTTGTGTTAAATTTACGCGCATACTAAAAGATGGATCGATTACTCGATCTTTTGAAAAATTAATAAATTTTGATTTTGAGTCCCTAAAAATACTGGTTATATTTCACGACTAACCAGAACCAATGACCAAAAAACCAGTACGTATAGTCACCTTACTAATAAGTATTTTATTTAGCAAGCATATAATGTAGGTTACCGATCATAATTATATATAACTATTCGACCGAATACAGGTAATTATTCGGCGGAACTCAAAACTAATGTTTATTATTTGGTATTCGGCCGAATATTAATTGTACTGCCGAATATCAAATTGTGCCGAATTATTCGTCATATCTCTACTTAATAGTACCACTCGCGACCAACAGAGGACTTGAGATCGACAGGGGTTCGTATGTCTGGGACAATTTTTTTGCTCACATCAAAATGAACGATATTCTAAAAATCAATTATCGTCTATTAAATGATTTTGTGTTATCATTCTGTTATATTCTGTCTTCTTTCATTGTGGATCTTTTATATATTTGATATATTTCAGAAATATGCACGTTGCCATTGATCAAGATGGCAAGATTGTCTATTACAATAGCCTTCAATTATGGTGTGAGTGGTTTACGAGAACACACAACATATGATAGTGGCGGACGGGACTCTGACGGGACAGAGACGTGAAGGGACAAGATGAGACAGCTCATTTTCTTGCTATTAAACAACTTGCAGCGAATAACTGACATTCTCACTATATATTACTACTATAAATTGAAAATGTTTGAGAAAATATGCACTTACAAATTTATTATTAATCAATAATGCACTTCACTATTAAACCGTTACATTTTGCCCCGAGATCTATCTCTTCCTGTGGTGTAAATTTTCAACTGTCACACCGAACGATACAAAAACACTGCTACAACAAAGCTCTCACTTGAACACTATTATTCTGGATGAATTTTGGTCTCATTTACACAAAACCAAAATGATTTTTCAGTTTTTAGCGTTACTTAGAAGACAAAAAAAATAATTCCCCCTAAAAAACCTAAAAATGAGTATATTTGTGATTGTTAAATAAAAAAAAAAAAAAAAACATGAATAAAAATATCTCAACGTCGTTACCTCGGCAAACTCATAAACTAACAAAATCTTTTTGGATTTTTGATATCAGATGATGCAGTGACGAGTTATGCTGGTCACCGCAAAATCTAATTTTTTCCCCGGAGTCTGCGAAGATTTGCCATGGCTGGCTCATTTCGCCATATTTTACCTTCAAAATTTTTTTGTATATTCTTCAAAACATACTTTATATATGTACTTAGTTTGAAAATGAATAAATTTAACCATAGATTTGAAAAAAATTCACAAAAATATGCTTAAAATGTGGTTATCAGTCCCTACCCCCCCTTAAAAACGGAATCCACTATAAACTTTTTGAGAAATTGAGCTTTCAGATAAATAAGCGTGAAGTTAGAAGGTCATGAAAAGCACTAACGAAAATTCGTCGGCCATCTGCAAGTGCTTCATTAAACTCGGAATCAATTAATAACTAAAAATATTTTCGCAGAGTACAAATGTACTTTTACCATGGTGTAAGATGTTTGTATCCGTTGGCATTTTGAAATAACGACACACCATAAGAAGAGAGTGCCAGGCTCGATAAGGCCTGTCGATATTTTCCACGCATCGTGGAATATCTTGATATATCTTGTCATAATTTAATATTCACGCATAATATTCTGTGAGCAGTCTAACTGCTCGTAACGAACATGATTCCAATCTTTGCAACAAAGAAATCTTCTTATTTCTATGTGATTTCTGTCACGTCTTTCAGGTTCAACAACTACACTAAAAAGTCACTGCTTAGATAATTTTATCTAAACAATTTTTACCTCATCAAAATAAATATTTTAGAATAATAAACCTGTACTGGTTTATACTCTACGGTATCAAAGGTCACTTATGGTGTTGATGGTAAAGAACTGATATATAGTAAACCATATCAAAAGAAGTATCGTTCCAAATTTGGAAGTCAGGATTTGTTAAATAAAATCCTTAAAAGTCAAATTATTTTTTAATTTTTTTATGGCCTTTGCTAGTTCGGCAATTAGCCAGAACAATTCTATTTTTCTTTTAAATTCTATGCTTGAACGGACTTAAAATCCGAGACCTTTTCAACGCACAGCACATTTGGTACTACCATTGCACTACGCCGGTCGGCAAACCAAACTTTATAATTAAACAAATTAACAAAAATAACAATATATATATATACCCAGAACACAGAATTAAGATTCTGGTGCTCGCCATGGGCGTTTTATACGGAACGAAATCGTCCGTCAAACAGAAACTTGACATTCATGCCTGCAGATCAGTTTCCTCTTTTGTCTGAGAAGAGTAAAAAGCATGTTCGCTTGGTTTTCTACGCACTTTGAAGACGCACTCGTAGCTCCTTGTAGCTCTTATAGTCTCTATAGCTCTTTGTTAGTTCTTATAGTTCCCGATATACCAATAGAGGACAAATTAAAATGAACACCCTTAATTTGATCTTTTTAACACCATGTACAAGGTTTGATCCAAAAGTTCGTGTAATTTTAGAAATTCCAGCGCTACATTTGACGGATTGATAAACATTTTTGTTGTCATGTTGGTTAACCTGGCCTTGATGACTGTCTCAATTTGCAGCCATATTGGATGTGTAGTTTAGATTTGACAGCTTATTAAAGAAGTTGTATTTCTATATATTCGGTGAATTATTTTTTCTCACAATGAGGGATCAAAGAATATGCATTAAATTTTGCGTAGTGACTATTTTAAGGGAACAAAAAAAATTGATGAATAAATATTATTTTGTAAATTAAAAAATTGCACGAACTTTTGATCACACCTCGTATATTTTCCACACAACATGTTTCTTCGATGTTTTAGTATTACGAACCTGAAAAAAAAAGTTTTTACACCTATGGACCTAATGTTTCATCCAATAGTTCAAATTTTGATGTCGCATGTTATAATAGAATTGATTATGATTGTCGGTGAATTTGCAGTGTTATGGTGCGGTGCGGTGCGGTATGGTTGTAGTGTGCTAATTGTTAGTTATATATAATGTGGGTACAGTTATGGATCGTGTGACGGGCGACGGGCGACGGTCGGCGAGCTAGCGGATCACGGACGACCGGGCTCGTGACGGTGTCTCGCGGAAATACACCTCACCTTCGCGCACGTTCGTCTACAACCACCACCGCTAGTTATTCACGCCGAATCGCACCTACATACCAAAACAATTCAATAAATAAACACACCAAAAATCATAATCAAATAAATATTACACTACACTTACTCGTCCTGTAGTTTTGTATAATTCCGAATAATAAGTCCTCCTTAAAATAGACGAAGAATCGACAATGTTTTCGAGGGAGCATTTTTAAAAAGATCTTCGGACCGATGAAAGTTGGGGAAAATGAATGATGGACTCGTATGAAATACGAACATAAATATATTAATATTGTAAATACAGTTAAATTGTACAGACAAGTAGCGACTTTTGCTTTGGAGTGCAGGTTTGCACGAAAAAGGCAACGAAAAAAATATTAAATTTTTTAAATGATACCATTCAAATGAGTTTTTGTGGCATATCATAATCGCTGATGAAACGTAAATCCATTACTATACTCCAGAATTGAAAGAACAGTCAAAACAGTGGATTTTTCCTGGCGAACGTGCTCCAAAGAATGCAAACCAGTGGCGAAGGGAGACCTCCGCTAGACTTGCCCTTCCATAAAAAAAAATAATAATAATTTTTTTTTTTTAATTTAAAAAAATATTTAGGTAAATCTTCAAAAATACATCAAATTATGTCCTATACAATTTTTTGTCCAAGGCTTGGTTTACTAGTTACGATTTTTTTTTTTATTTTAAAGTTTAATAACTTCCGTTTCCGGTTTCGGATTTTAATAAAAAACAATAGGGTTCTTCCCAATTATTAGGAGAATTTTTTAGTACCAGAACGAACTCTTTAAGTTAAACCGTTTTTGAGTTATCGTGTATGCACACAGACACACAGACACACACACATACGGACGGCACTTCGAAAATAGGAAAACTGGCCGCTCATTGTGGCTGTAGATGTATTATGCAGAAAAATTAATAAATAAAAAATTCCGCTACGAACTGTCCCTCACTGGCTAATTGTCAAAGCAGCAAAGGCCATTAAAATAGAAAAAAAACTGTTCCTCATCCATCGTATTCTCCAGGCGTCCAACGACTTCTTTTTGTTTCCAAGCATGAAGAAATGGGCGCTGGAAGAAGATTCACATCGAATGAGGAGATGCTCACAGAAACACACGCTTATACGAGGTGTGTAAATTAAGTAACGGGACTGGCAACTTAGCGTTTGATCTGGCAACATTTGGGACGCGGAATTGAAGGGGCGGCAGGTGAACATATGATACGCCTTCAGTACGAGTTTGAATTCGCTAAGTAATTTTGTTGTTCGCGCCGATTTTTTGAAAAATCACCTCAAGGGACATCATTTTGGTATAATCGAAAACATTCAAACGTCCGTAACCGACCAGCTGAAAGCTATTCCAGTAACCGAGTTCCAGCACTGCTATGAGGATTAAAAGAACTGTTTCCAGCGCTGTGTGGCTTCCCAAAGAAGTTATTTTGAGGGAGACAATATTGAATTGTAATTCGAAAAAAAATTAAACAGAAATCGAAAAAAAGTACCTGATTAACTATTTTGCTATGATGAATTAACGCTATGCATATTAAACTAAGTCACCACAAGATACTTTGTATCTTCTGTGAATTATTATTATTAAATTTTTTTAGAAGGCTTAAAGAAGTTGGAATATAGTTGAAAAAAGACGACTATGTTGAAAAATAAGTCGCATTTTGGTAAATACTATTTTTCATTTGTTTAACAATTCTTCAGTTTGATAAGTCGTAGTGAATTTAAACAGAATTGGTTTAACGATAATATAAAAGTGCCAAGCTCCCATATCTGAATTAGTTTTAATGCGAATTAAATCAAAAAAGCCGAAAGATAGACAAAAGCATCTTATACATCCACCATTTTCAGCATTGTAACAATCATCCAGTAACGACTTGTAACTGGTATCTATCTAACTAATGGTCAATTTGAGAGTCACATTATGTTGTGAGTGGTTGCGTATGATGAGGATGAGGATTAAGGACTTAGTCCATGTGTGGTGCAGGTGAAAGTCTGTACTTTGGCTGCCAATCTGCAGCATCTACTCGCATCACGACGAACAGCAAATTCAAAGAAACGTAATTAGTGAAGCGGTATTTGCGATCCACAGCGCAATGCACGGACAAACGCAACGAGATGTTCAGCCCATAATGAACAAACCAGGAACGGATTTAACTAAAAATAATATCTAACAATCCTTCATCAACTGTCACAATAACTTTTCGTCTAATAAATGAAGTTGATTCATTTTCACATATGACAGAATATTTTTAAGTCTTTAAGGTGTCAGATTTATAAAAGTGTATATTTGTTTTTTTTTTTTTTTTGTGTTCTTGTAAACATTTCCAAGTTGCCTTCATTGACATTCATTTTCCAAAATTCTATCTTGTCTTTAAAAGTTCTAATTTTACCGGACGATTTTAACAAATTTTCATCTCTTCCTTGCATGCTGGATTTTACTTTAGGTCCATTCAGCATAAGCTAATAATTAGAGCCCTGCAAATCCGCGGGTATCCGCGGATTATCCGCGGATATCCGCAACTTTTCTGCGGATGCGGATAAATTATCATTTAAACCATGCGGATGCGGATCGGATGCGGATTAAATGTCATATCCGCTTATCCGCAATATCCGCGTGAACATTAAATCTTCGGTTACTTTCGGAGAAACAAGCAATTGTGTTCTGACTACGCAGTCCTCGGTTATTTTCGGTTGTCTGTATATACATGATATTTTGTAGCATTCAATCTCACTTCATGTTATTTTTATTAAGACAATTGTCCATGATCAAGACTGAGTTGAGACAATCAACTTAACTTTCTTTTTATTATTGAATATATTATAGAAAATAATATTTTGGACAAAAGTTTCCTGGTACACTTTCGACGTAATTCGAGCAGAGGTAGGAAACCTCTGCTCTAATTCTGGCTTTTAAATCTGATAAAGGTTTTTTTTTTACATAAAACTGATTAGTAAGTTTTATTTAAATACCAAAATTCCCCTACATAATTTTTTCTCGAAAATTTTATTATCTAACCTGCCAATATTTTATACTACCCGAAGTAAAAAGTCTTGCAGATCCCAAAAATTTGAAAAATGACACATGTTGCTAATTGAAAAAGTTGCAACGCCTAACTCGAAATGGCGCGAAATGGCGTAAGAGGATTACTTGATCCTAAAAATATGAAGCACCTTCTATCAAGTAACTTTTCTGATTTTTTAAAAAAATTCAATATTAAAAAAAGCAGCACGCCACTTACTCCCTACGAAAAAGAACGCTTAGGCCCCCCAAAATTGTTATCTCTCTCTAGATTTAAATAAGTTATTAGCGCATCTAGGCCTTAAAACTTTTGGGGTCCCTTAGGTTAGGTTAGTAATAAATAAGCTGGTAAATCCAAAAATATTCAGTAGCGTTTTAGAGCAGAGATTACCTAAACAGGCGAAATATGTTAGTTCTTTCCAAACTGACAGCAAAACCTGTAGTGCGGATAGTGCGGATTTTTTTGCGGATGCGGATTTGTTATTTACAAAAGCTGCGGATGCGGATCGGATGCGGATCATGGATGTGCGGATGCGGATCGGATTCGGATACAGAAAAGCTTATCCGCGCAGGGCTCTACTAATAATCTACACATTCTGCATAATTTACACAAGAATTGTGACTTTATGACGAACGCTTCGTCATAAAGTTTCTGTGTGCTTTGTGCTGCAAGATCGTTCGGCAAATATCGTGCAGTGCAGTTTGTGTTGCACAATCGTCACAAGTTCAGATCGTGCGGCAGTCTGTGCAATGGTGTTTTTCGAGGTAAAACTACAAAGTTATTATTTTTACAAAACAATATGAGTGAGAACAATCAAGATATCATTGTTTATGCCTGCAACATTTACAAAAAAAATAGTATAGGCATAAACCTCATGATGTAACATGTAAATACACTTAAAAAAACTCAAAATTTTCTGGTTACAAGCGGAAATGTACTTTAAATTGATTTGTCATGTTTGGAACAGTACTCTGCATATTCAAACACTTTTCCAAAATATTTGCTGCTTTGGAAAACTCTTCTGAATTGTCTTCCTCATCAAATATGTTGAACCAAGTGTGCTAATCCAGTAATTCACCTTAATAAGTAGGCTTATGAAAAACATATAATACAGAGTGATTATTTAATGGCGAGACGACGTCACCGAATTATCAAATAAAATAATAGAAAATCAAATAAAAGAATGGCAGGAAATCATTGACTCAATAATTTGGAGATGACGGAAGTGTCTACTACGCGCATGCGCGCATAATCGCCTGCTACGATGTGTATGAAACGGCAAATTATTAAAACTTCCAGTGACGTCGTCTCGCCATTAAATAATCACTCTGTATATATATAATAAATAATAGTTGTTGAAATAGTCTGTCATATGTTGTATTGTGCTTTACATTATGTTAATATATTTGAGTAATTGTGTTTATTGTGTTTATATATCTTGTTAATTGCTCAACCACATAATTGCCCGTCTAACAAAATATATATTTCTTTTTATTACTTAAAAGCATCCCAAAAGCTTAATGCGTCATTTTTATATTATCGTACAAAACAAGTAGCAGGAGACAAACTTCATGTAATCAAACACACATCATTTGCACAGTGCGCAAAGTGGTCACGTGATAAAAAAAACTTGCACGACACGAGCTAACACTGCACAGTTATGCCGAACGCACCTTATATAACCCTGGCTATTGCAAAATTATTTTAAAATCATGATATCCAGAACTAAACCACGACTTATCCCAGCTCCTCGAGGTCCAAGCAACCCGGCGCTTGTTCCACTTATCACGTAAGTGGTTAGATGGAAATACAACTGGTTTTAACAATACAATGTATTACCGGAATCCTGCACAAAGGCGTTCTCAGCGACCCCATTCATGTTGGCGCTGGCATTAAGCAAGGATGTACTCTGTCGCCCATCCTCTTTAACATCGTCTTAGATGATGTATTGAGAAGGAGTATCGGAACTGGAGACGGAATTCGCTGGACTTTAACTTCCCACCTTGCAGATTTGGAGTATGCAGATGACATTTGCCTTCTGTCTCACACCTTCTACAACATGACTGCTATGCTAGATTCTCTCGTAGAGGAGGCGCAATCGGTAGGCCTCGCAATCAGCATTAAGAAGACGAAATCCATGCGATTAGGCTCCACTCAACAAGACAAGTTCCGCATTAACGATCGCCTCATTGAAGACGTCGAAAATTTTACTTACCTCGGAAGCATTGTCTCATGCAAATCTGGATGCACCAAAGAGGATGTTAAAATGAGGATTAATAAAGCTAGACATGCTTTCAGTATGCTGAAAAATATTTGGAACTCTTCGCAGTATGCCAGTTCCACAAAAATTAGAATATTTAATTCTAATATCGTGCCGGTTCTACTCTTCGGCTGTGAGACCTGGAAAACTTCTAGAACCATTATAAATCATCTCCAAGTGTTCGTCAATTCTTGCTTGCGAAGAATATTACGCATATTTTGGCCTGACGTTATTACCAACGCTAGCCTTTGAGAGAGAACCTACCAAAGCCCCATAGACATCCTGATAAAGCAGCGGAAGTGGAGATGGATAGGCAATGCCTTAAGGAACAACCCTTTGTCCATCAGTAAAACAGCTCTTGATTGGAACCCACAAGGGAGCCGTAGATGTGGTAGACCAACGAACACATGGCGTAGACTAACCATGAAAGAAGCCAGCGAAAGCGGCAAAACATGGAGGGAGCTAAAACATCTAGCTCAAGATAGATCCAAACGGCGGAAGTTTATTGAGGCCCTATGCTTCACATAGGAGCAACAGGAACCTTATATATATATCCAAGGTGGGGATTTGTGCATAAGGTAGTCGAGGAGTCTTCTCCCAGTTACATAGTGACTGCTGCTTGGCTCACCGGATGTATCGGTGTATGGAGTCGGTCTTTTGGTCGTTACCTTGTTGAATAGAACTTGCAGACGTTGGCTAGGTTCCTCTGCTCAGTTTCCGTACGACATCCATTTACTTATACCTCCGATTGACCTAGTTCCAATATTCATTCATCATGACAAATATTACTTTATTACGAAAATGCAGCGTATGCATCACATAATCAGGTTACATATGCTAGACGCTGACAAATAGTTTAATAGTCAAACAACTGAACGTCACAATGTCTAGGTGTCGCATTCCTGACCTAGGATTGCCTTCAATGTTGTTATAGTCCTAAGTGCGATATGTTTTTGGATGTAATATTGTAATCCGGTCCTGTAGGATTGCATTTAGAAGCGGCGAATAGTACCATGTAAGTATATATGTTAGGTACAGGTAGTAATACCGAGATTGCATGTGTTTTAAAATAACATAATGGTATATTAAATTATATGCATTCGAAGATAAGTGCATAGGCAGCACGCATGCGCAATACGTGTGCCTGTATTCGCCTACATCCGGAAGGACTACTAATGGCAGTGCAATAGAGAATCTTTCACAGTTTTCAAAAGAGGAATAACCTCCGATACAACAACTTCTTACAGCAACAATGTATTATACATTTTAATTTTATATCAAACATCAAAATCGCGAAATTGTTCAGTTCAAATCTGTGCTGTCAAATAAAAGGTTATGTTCTATCCTAGAGCATTTTGATTGGCTAACAGATTACTTGATTCCTATTGGTTGATTTGATTTTAGAACAATCTGATACATACACAAGCACGACTGGCAGAAAAGCTCTTTTTCCGTTTTTTCTTTTTTTCCTAAACTGTACTCCTTCCTTACTAACCTCATGTAATAAAAAATAGTATTTATTTTCATGCTTTATATCTTATGTTTACATTTGTCATTGCATACAGTGAATTTAATTTATCCTGCAATATAGGTATTATCGTTACTATGGTAATTGAAATCTGACAGCAATGTAAAATTCCGTTTCATTTAATTTGCAACATAGGCGATTTAACATTGCTGTCAAAACAATTTGTGGTTACTAGGGAAACCATGCATTATAATAATTTCAATGTTGCAGGATAAAAGAAATTCATTGTATAAATATTGATAATAGGGCTACCTTTTAAGTTTTTACAAAAACTAAGAAAGAAAACTTTTTTTTTGGAACAAACTGTTTTATTGCAAGAAACAAACGATCATTTTCTTGAAAGTGCTTCGTGAACGAACAACTTTTGTGGGTTTCGGTTCATCTTGGAAGACCCAAACAGTGGATTGTTGCTTAGTTTCCGGTTCATATGAAAAAATCCAAGTTTCGTCACCTGTAACAATGTTGTATACGGATTTTGCAGTGTCTAGGTTGAATGTTTTTAGTAATCCCTTATACCAATTAACACGAACCTTTTTTTGAGCTTCGGTCAAATTATGCGGAATCCATCGGGAACAGATCTTTTCACAGCTAAATGTTTATGCAAAATTGAATGTATTGCAGTCTGCGATATGCCAAAGGATGCCTCTAACTCACGGTAAGTCACATGCTGATATTCTTCAATCATTTTGCGAACAGCATCGATGTTTTTTTGAATCACAATCAATTTTGACCGACCTTCACGAGATTCATCACTGACGGACGCACGACCACGACGAAATTCTGAAAACTAATTGTAAACATTCTTTTCTGATGGTGCTTCATTACCAAAAGTTGAACGAAGCGAATCTATGCATTGTTCTTGAGTTAGGCCTTTACTAAAATCGTAAAAAATCATCCAACGAAATCCTTCACGAGTAATACCCATTTTTTCACAAACTTTTTTTTAAACGGTCACTGTCATCAAACTCGGTCAATTTATAAGCTGCCATTGATTTCACAATAACAAATGTCAAATTTTACGAATATTGTAATGACACATTTCAATATTGCCATCTAGTGGTCGTTTGTAAAAACATAAAAAATAACCCTCGTATAAACAATAAACTGAAGCTAACCAAACAAGTTCACCATGAAATTTTTTTTTGTACATTTTAGCAATAAATTATCTGAACAATAATTATTCAGAATCAATTAAACATGTTCTCAGGTTGCGTATAATGTTCATTTGTGATTTATTGCTAAGTGTTTAAGCAGTTATTTTCAGAAAGTGAGTACCTACTTCTGACGATATTCCGCAAATATTTAATTAAATGCACGCCCATCCGATAGAGGCGCTCTTTGCCGCATAACTGTACACCAATGAAGCTATTCTCAGTAACAATTACATACAAACTCATGTACCTACAACTAGATATGTCAAAGAGCCAACGTTTTACCAATACATTCAATATAAGACATACTTATTAACTGTAAAAGACAAGATAAAGCTCAGGATATATGGTCCTAAAATTTAGAACGCTAAACGATATAAAGATTAATGGGGTCATTTTAATATTACATACAGTGAATTTATTTTTTAATGCAACATGTACTATGTCATTACCATGGATACAGTTTTTGACAGCAATATAAATCGTGTTCATTTTCATTTGCAGCATAGAAAAAACCATATTTACTAGCAAAATCAAAATATTTTATTGATAATACAAATTTAAAAAAAATAATAATAAAAAATAAATAACTAATAAAAACTTAAAATAAATGTTCAAAAGTTTCTCCGTTTACTTGCATACAAAATGTTAAGCGATCATAAAAATGGTTCAAAACATTCAATTTTGTCTTGCAGTTCAGCAACATCGCTAAGTTCTCCATTATATACTTTGGCCTTTAAATATCCCCAATAAAAAATAATAATTGGGTGCCAAATCCGGAGATCTCGCTGGCCAATTCATCGACCGTCCTCTTCCAATCCAGCTATTTGGGAAAATTCTATGTAAATATTCTTTAACTATTCTAGAATAATGGACTTGTGCGCCATCATGTTGAAACCATACTTGTCCATTAATATTCAGGTTTCGCAACGCAAGTAATATTTGGTTTTGCAAAAGGGCTAGATATTTTGCGGCATTAACGTTAACGTCAATAAAAAAAGGGCCTATTATGTTGGTTCCTATTATCCATACCCAAACATTTAATTTTTTGCGGCCTTTGAATTCGGGAGGAATGAAACAAATGTAAATTTTCTCGACTCCAGTACCTAAAATTTTGTCTGTGCACTTCACCATTTAGAGTAAACGTTGCTTCGTCTGTAAATAAAATTCTTTGAAGCATTTGGTGGGTCGGAATTAATTTTTTCAAACATTTCAAAACAAAAATCCATACGTACTGTTTCGTCCCTTTCTAACGATTCTTGATGATTTTGAAATTTGTATGATCGAAACTTTTTTTTTTTAAGAAATTAAAAACAGATCCAATACTGACACCAACGGTTTGTGCAATTGATCTTAAAGTATTTTGATTGTTTTCTTCCACCTGTAATAATATTTCCAACTGCTTCTCTTCTGTAAGCACGTGGGATGTTGTTCTTTTTTTTATTATGTTTTGACTTAAGACCTTTTTTGATCCTTCGCGATGAAATTTTTTAACTAGTCTTGAAATTGTAGAGGGATTTGGTATTGGCCGATCTGGATAAGTTTCACTAAATACAGCAGAAACTTCTCTTAAACTCATTTGGGAGTTATACCAAGTTACCATCATTATTTTTCCTTCATCTGTATACATGTTGATTAATTTTTAAATCAGCAATGAGCAAAAGTATACACACTAATTGTCTATGTTGCAAATGAAAATGAACACGATTTATATTGCTCTCAAAAACTGTATCCATGGTAATGACATAGTACATGTTGCATTAAAAAATAAATTCACTGTATCAAATTTTTAAAGAAGTCTGTTCATTTGTTAAATGAATGAATTTTATAAATTTTCATAAATAATTATCACGATTTTTATGTTTTTTAAATGTTTTATTTTTACTACAGTATTATCTTACAATCCTTCAATATAGTTTCCCTGCTTCTCAATAACCGAGTCCCAACTTTTGGGAAGCTTTACTATTCCATCTAAGACACCATCTCTGTTCATCTGTCGAATGGTTCGGGTAACGGCAGCATTATAACGATAACGTAGATGTTTTTGTTTTCAGTGAGCTTAGATATAGAAATAGTTGGCCGTCTTGATTTTAGACGTCAACGCTCATTTGCAAGGTCACTATGTAAAGGAAGAAGGTGGTTTGAGCTGATTTTTCTGTACCCCTAGCCCATTCATTTTGTCGACATAGATCTGGTGCAGCTATGTTGCAGGGGGTGGCAGCCAATATAGGGAAGTGTATGTTATTGTGCCAGAAATTCATGGCATTGTCCTATTTAGCTCTACGTCAATCCTGTTCACATGGGCGCTATTTAGCCAAACCGATGAACAATATTCTACTGTCGAATAGACGAGACTTAAAACGGAAATACGCAATACCTTGGCATACTACCCACGTTGTTGTGGTGAATTTATATACAATGTTAGTACGCGTCTTAAGTTTGACAGAAATATTATTTATGTGATGCCAGAATGTTAGGGATCTCTCTATTCCCTAGTTTTTTTCCTAGTAACCTTAAGCTAGAAACCTCTACCGGCTTTGGTAGAGGCTTTGAAAGTATTCTGTGTAAGCACTTTTGGGAAATGTTCTTTAGTTCTTTGAAAATAGTTTCCTTGTAACGAGGTCTTCGGTTTTGGAATAAAAAAATGTCGGGGCTAATTTAAATCAATATGGTAGCTCTCAAAGCATTATGTGTAAGCACTTTTGGGAAACGTACATAGATCGGCCTTTGAAATTTCTTTTAACTCTTTAGTTGTTTGAAAATAATGTCCGTTTAACGAGCTCTTCTGTTTTGGAAACAAAAAATGTCGAGGCCAATTCAAATAAATATGGTGGCTGGGTAATAAGGCACTCTGTTTTTCCCCAAAACCTGTCGAACTACTAGAGAATTGTGTGGTGGTACTTTGTATTAATGTCAATGAACCATTTTTCCAACTCTCAAGCCGTTATTTCTCCACCAATCTACGTAACCGCTTCAATTTATTTCTGTTACCAAAACTGAAAAGTTTATTATTTACAAAAAGACAAACTTGAAGAAAAAATTTGGAGATTGATCTAAGACCGATTCCTAAAATCCTACTAGAAGTGCTTCCGGAAGTTGTAAAACGTTCGGACTATTAATATTGATAATGATCAATGTTAATAGTCCAAACATTTTAGTGAAAGGTCTACAATATCTATTATTCTTAACAGTCCAATATGGTAGACCGCGGGAGTCCACTGTTTGTGTGTCTAATGTCCTAACGTGAGTATTGCTAGTACAATAAATTTACTTAGCCAATAAACATTGTAAACAATAGTTTAGGCAGCCCATTACTGTTAGACATGAGTCATTTAAACGCCAAATAAATGTTAGGCAAACATGCAGCATCATTCATTAAATTAAATATGGTAGATATTTCTTGAATAAATACTTAAGAATCAATTGTAACTGTTGGTAGTAACGCCTCTCTTGTTAAAGAAATAATGTAACAACTAGAGAAATAGTGAACAACACAAAATATACAGTTATGTGCACCAATATAGCAGTGGGGTATAGTGAATATTAAAATTGTATACTTTTTATTTTAAAATTATTAATTTATAAAACTGCTTTGCTTGTATTCCAACTAAATGATACAGATATCAATTAAATAGCCGAGTTCTGCTACTCAGGAAGTAACCAGAAGTGGGAAAACCGATGCTGATATAAATGCCAGAATACGAGGGTTTCCTTTTAAGTTTTTACAAAAACTAAGAAAGAAATTTTTTTTACAAACTGTTTTATTGGTTTAAAAATATTCGCCTTTAAGATTTATACATCTTTGCATGCGTTCAAACCAATTCTCGAAACATTTTTTCCACTCTGAAGTTGGTATCTTAAAAACATGGTTTTTAAAGGCTTTAACAGCTTCTTGAGGTGATGAAAATCGCTGTCCACGCATTTTTTGTTTGACATTGGGGAACAAAAAAAAAAGTCGGGGATAAATCAGGTGAATACGGGCAATGAGACATTCATTAGATGTTTTTCTCCCTCAAATAATCAATTGTTTGATGTGCTGTGTGGGAGCTTGCATTGTCATGATGAAGACTGATGCGACGTTTTTGATTGTTTTTCCTGATTTTGTCGATGTCTTCTGGCAAACAAATTGTTGTATACCATTCAACATTAACTGTTCTCCGATCCTCTAACGGAATTGTTGCGACATGTCCAGTACAACCGAAGAAACAAGCGATCATTTTCCTGGAACTGCTTCGAAAATGAACAACTTTTGTGCGTATCGGTTCTACTTGGAAGACCCAAACAGGAGATTATTGCTTAGTTTCCGGTTCATATGAATAAATCCAAGTTTAGTCACCAGTAACGATGTTGTATACGGATTATGCAGTGCCTAGGTTGAATTTTGTTAGCATTAGCTGTTACACCAATCAATACGAGCCTTTTTTTGAGATTCAGTCAAATTATGCGGAATCCACGTGTCTTTTTAGGATTTTGTAGGTATGACCAAAAACCCTTATACCATCATTTTGTCGTCTGTCTGTTTGGTAAAAATTGTAGCCAAACGGCTAAACCTAGAGAGTTGAAATTTGGCATGCTTATACAACTCTTTGACCCGCACATAGGAAAAATACTAAAACATCTAAAAACATATCCCCCTAAAAATATAAACAAAAATGTGCTCATCGAAAACAAAAATATTTTTTTTAAATTCTGTGTAGGGTATCAAATGAAAGCCCTTAGTACGTGGATTAACGATCAAATTTTTATTTTTGCATATATTAGTGTGAACCGAAATAGTACAACAGGAATTTTTGATCAGTTTATGTTTTCGGAAAATAACGCATTTTTTGTGGTTTTTGGTTCACAAAGTACAAAAGTTATACCAATGTTAGACACCCACATGCAAGGCGTATGATAGCGTAGTGGTTAGAGCACTGGTGTCGTAAGCTAAAACTTGCTGGAAACGAAGGGTTTCGAGTACGGAGTGAATTTTATTTTTTCAGTTTTTTTTTTGCATTTTTATTATTTTGTCAAAATTCTAGTTATATTTTGACAAATGTTGCATTTAATTTTTAAGAGCGTAAATTTAATAACCATTCTTATTATATGATTAACAGACGATAAATTATTTTAAAAATATCGTTCATTTTGCCGTGATTACTACAAAGTAAAATTTGTCCTACACACTCAGCATGCCGCCTTCATTTATTATATACCTGCGAAACCCTGAAATGTGTGAATATTCACACTTCACATCAATTTTTTTGTATTACAATCGATTTTGGTCGACCTTTACGAGATTCATCACTGACGGACGCACGACCACGACGAAATTCTGCAAACCAATTGTAAACAGTCTTTTCTGATGGTGCTTCATTACCAAAAGTTGAACGAAGCGAATCTATGCTTTGTTGTTGAGTTAGGCCTTTACTAAAATCGTAAAAAATCATCCAACGAAAACCTTTACGTGTAATATCAATTTTTCACAAACCTTTTTTTTAACGCTCACCGTCAACAAACTACTCGGTTAATTTATAAGCTACCACTGATTTCACAATAACAAATGTCAAATTTGACGAATATAGTAATGACACATTTCAATATTGCCATCTAGTGGTTGTTAGTAAAAACATAAAAGGTAACCCTCGTAGTACTTCGTTTTCAAAGACTGTAAGGTGTTATCGGTTCATTGTAAGGTAGGGTGACCATTCGTCCCGATTTTTGCGGGACAGTCCCGCATTTTGATTGGGTGTCCCGCTTTAAGACATGCCCCGCAAAAGTCCCGCATCCTAACTTTTGTGCACTTGATGTCTTGACTTGTATTTGAAGAGATAAGGACCTTTTTTTTGCTCTTTACTTGGATTCGGGAGGTGAGGACCTTTTTTTTGTTTTATTCTTCACTTATATTTCGAAAGTGACGACCTTTTTTTCTTGCTTTGTCCCGCATTGCCTTCTTAAGATAATGGTCACCCTATTGTAAGGTAACACTTATTTTTTATTTATTCCTCTATGACAGTAATTTAAAATAACTGTTTTGAATTTGGCACAACACTTACAATAAGTTCATAGCACAATACAGTTTACAATCTTTCATCTTAACAAGTGAGAGTTATCTTATAAGTGTTGTCGGCAAAAGCCGAGATAAATATTTGGTTCATGTTTAAATTTTTACTAAAAAGTACTTGTCATATTTTAAGTGAGTCAGAGAGTTGTGTCGGCATCTTCACGGCACACGGGGTGGCAGCAGCAGATTCTCTCGAGCGCACCACACCACGCCACACCACACCACCACACTCCGCGGGGCCCACGGTTAACGAACCTCGCGGGGTCATGGATCCGCGCGCATAGAATCAACAGTGACATAGCACTCGGACTCATTCTTAACACTGTAGTACTCAAACAATCCGGTATGTAAGAGGGTGGACGAGAAGGGTCGCAACCCCTAAGTTAAACAAAAAATTGGTTGTGACCATCATCGACCGCGCATCGAAAATCGACCGCCACCACAGAATACGCAATCCAATAAAATTCCTTTTAACATTTTTTTAAATTTTAAAACTAAATAAGAATTTTAGTTGGCGATTCCACACGCCGAGATCTCATCCATATAGTAAAATTGGTAAATAAAATATTTCACTAAATCAAAAAAATATCACTAAATCAAAAAAAAGTCAGCATTTAGTCTTAATCTTATAGACTGGGAGCTCATGACATTTTTGGTCTCCGATTTCATACAGCATGCCTTTTGGAGGAGAGAATATTTACCCTGTGACAACAAAAAAGGGATGGTACTAAACCCCTGCACGCTTTCCGGTCATAGGGAAAATTGCATTTCCACTTGCACAAAATTTTTGCACAAAAGACTTTAAATTTGTTATAACTTTCTTTTGACAAAAGGGCAAGCAATATTAAATCAGAGAAAAACACAAAAATTTTGTGTTTAAGTGGAAATGCAATTTTCCCTATGACCGGAAAGCGTGCAAGGGTTTAGTACCATCCCTTTTTTGTTGTCACAGGGTAAATATTCTCTCCTCCAAAAGGCATGCTTTATGAAATCGGAGACCAAAAACTGTCTTGAGCTCCCGGTCTATTAGCATTGGTTTTAATGTTAGACTTAGTTTTAGTTTTTGTCTTATGCTTAATAAACCTTAGGATAAATTGAATAAGAGTTTATCTTACAATGATTTACCATAAAATCTCGCGTATAATACGCACCCGTGTATAGTACGCAACCCATTTTTAAGAATACATTAAAATTAATATTCGTGTATATATAATATTTACTCGTATATAATACGAGGGTTGCCTTTTACATTTCGGGATTTGAGATCAAAAACAATTATTTATCAACAAAAGTGGCTTTATTGTTTTTACGGGACCTTATTCTCCATGAAGATCAATACATTTTTGCATGCGTTCGAACCAATTTTTGAAGCAATTTTTCCACTTTGATTGAAAATAAATGTTTTATTTTTATACATGTTTCATTTAAATGAATATTTGGGGAGTTACAGGGGGGGGGGCACTCTAAAAGCTACTTTTGACATTTCTCCCTTATTACTAACGCAGAGTACTGGTGACACATGTGCTCTGCGTTGCTAAGGTCTCGGGTTTGAATCCCGTTCAGGCATGGAATTTTCAAAAATAATAATTTTCCTGG
The DNA here is from genome assembly GCA_963971575.1 of Liopterus haemorrhoidalis. NCBI lineage: Eukaryota > Metazoa > Arthropoda > Insecta > Coleoptera > Dytiscidae > Liopterus > Liopterus haemorrhoidalis. The sequence continues at coordinate 2,853,969 of OZ020619.1, read as the reverse complement.
CTAATTGACGAAGCAGCTAAGGCCATTAAAATAAAAATATTAAAAAAAGAAATCAAATCATTAGTATACACTTTCTAACTGAATGAATATTTGGAGGTAAACCCTAAATATAAAATCTTGAAATACAGTCGATTCCGCTTAATTGGGACACATCGGGACTTAGGCATTTTGGCCCAATTAAGCGGCTGCCCCAATTAAGCGAATTTCACATAAAATTAAACTATGCATATTTTTCTTTCAATAATTTTATTTTATAAACTCTTGGACAAAACTATAAATTATATATAACCAAAAAATATAAACTTTTAAGAAAAAATAATAATAAATTCCAAAATAAAATAATAAATAGGTACATACAATTTAATTCAATGCAAAAATGCGTCAAGTGTAGTCTGTCTTTTGTTTTTGTAACATTTCACTTCTACAAAATCAGCACAGGTATTCAGTGCGGATGTAGGGCTCTCTTCATTTCCTTCCTGCATAAAATAACGCTGTAATATTAAATTCTTTGTACATTTTCTTGAGAATATGTGTAACATAATATGTACTGTGATCTTAACTGTCCTAATTAAGCGGAATGTTAATTTGCCCAATTAAACATGTAAATTTACTGTTGGTTCCTTGGTTTGGTTTCTGTTCTTTGAGATTTGTCCCAAATAAGCGGCTGCCCCATTTAAGCGGTGGCCCAATTAAGCGGAATCGTCTGTATATCAATTATTTACTTTCCATCAAAAGGAATATGAGATTTTTTTTTTCTCTTCAACGCAGTTTTTAACACGAAGAATATTTAGTGGGCAAGCAGATTGTTATTTATTAACTTATAGTTAAATTTCAAGTTATGGTTAGTTAACCAAAAAATTAACCATGAATCGAGAAACCGGCAGTAAAAGTTACTAATAGTAATAAATATAGTAATAAAGTTAATTAGTTCCGCATAGTGAAAAGAAATTAGACTATATTTAAAAATGGTTTTACACATAATATTTGCAATATGATGAGATTCAGTTTTTGAGACAACAATTTTATTTTGACACTAAAATGATTTTATGAGAGAGGACTTGGTCGACGTCGTATATAATTACAAAAAAAAAAAGTATAAAAAAAAATATATAATTTTTTTTTTTTAATTTTATTTTACGTTTATGGCCTTTGCCACTAAGGCAATTAGTAAATTTTCGTGTTGAAAATTCCATGCCAGAACACGATTCGAACCCGAGACCTTAGCAGCGCAGGCCACGTGTGTTACCACTATGCTACGCCGGTCGTCGGAAATCAAGTTGTGGTTTAACAAGTTGTGAACAGTGGTAAACACAAACATTTTGACATTCGCTGTTTTACGTGGCATTATAAAAATGAGTTAGGCTTGAACTTATTCCTGTCATGTGTCCGTCAAGTGACGAGAATGCACAATGCAGATGAATTACGAGACGGTTCGCGCTGATTGCACATTCTGCATCAGTGTGCACAAGCATCAGTGTACACAGATCGCGAAGAGCACCTGTTGCTTTTATATTTCTTTTTATGTTACTCGGCTACATGACAAATTGGACAAAACCAATGATGTCCACCATATATGTCGATCATGCTTAGAAAATTATTTCACGAGTGTCACAGGCGATGCCACAGCGACAGTGGCAATTTTTAGGGTTTTGTAGATATGACCAAAAAACCCTTATACCCTCATTTTGACGTCTGTCTGTCTGTTCGGTAAAAATTGTAGCGGCTAAACCTAGAGAGTTGAAATTTGGCATGCTTATACAACTCTTTGATTAGCACATGGGAAAAATACTAAAACATCTAAAAAACATATCCCCCTAAAAATATAAACAAATAGGTGCTCATCGAAAAAAAAATATGTTTTTAAAATTCTAGTAGGGTACCAAATGAAAGCCCTTAGTACGTGTATTAACGCTAAAAATTTTATTTTTGCAAAATAAATTATTTTGATGCGATTTTTGCCAAAATTGTGCAAAAAAAAATGTCCCACGCCCTGTATCCCAGATGGTTTAAACTAAAAATCTGAAAAAATTCTAATTAATGTATATTGGTTTGAACCGGAATACTACAACAGGAATTTTTGATCAGATTATGTTTTCGGAAAAAAACGCATTTTTTGTGTTTTTTGGTTGATGATGTACAAAAGTTATAATTATGTAACACACTATACTAGAAGGCGTATCCTGGTCTAATGGTTAGCTTGCTCGCTTGCTACGCAGCAAACTAGGATTCGCTCCCGAGGATACAATTTTATTTTTCGTTTTTTTTTTCCATTTTTATTTTGTTTAAATTATTTTGTCAAAATTCTAGTTATATTTTGGCAAATGTTGCATTTAATTTTTAAGAGCGTAAATTTAATAACCAGTTGGAATTGTTGGAATTATATTTTCATTCTATGTGTCATGTATACGAAACCAGAGGGGTGAAGCATATGACTTAAGACGACCAATGGAAGCCATAGGCGCAATTTTCAAAATCTTAATGAACTTTGCAATATAAAAAAAAAAATACTGCACATATTTAGAAACCTAAATAATGGTATTAGGCACTCGAATTAAAATTAACAAAAAAATATTTTAACATAAAAATTGTTTTGGCATCCCAAATAATCATCATTCACTTACTAAATATCTGCGAAACCCTGAAATATGTGAAAATTCACACTTCACATAAATTTTGTAATATCTACATACAAATAATACAACATTGTACAATCTATATCGCTATATAATAAAAAATTGATGTGAAGTGTGAATTATCACACATTTCAGGGTTTTGTAGGTATTTTATAAGTATAAGAAGTCAACAGTATTTTGTATGTCTTAGACAAAAAAAAATTCTATAATCACATCAAATTCAACAGATTTTTTAACACTAAGAGCTTCCATTTAATTTGTTTAAATTAAATTTAAATTGCGAAAATTACGTCTTTTACATCAACTCCTCTGGGAAATAGGGGGGAGGACAAAAGCTTTTTGACATACTTTAGGCGAAATCACAATAAAAAAATTGATTTTTTAAAAACGAAAATTTGCTTGTTTATCACATATTAAGAGATTTTAATTGACACCTTACACAATAATATTAAAAAAATATTTTTCAACTACTTTTTTTTGTTCTTTTTTGTATTTAGTAAGGGTGATATTTATTTTAGGTCGATGTATTTTTCTGTCAAAAAAACAATTTCACGCTGTACTTCAAAACTTTTTTTTAGTTTACATATTTTCTGTGAATTTTATAAGCATGGGCGATATAATGCTTACATTAGAATATCATGTTTGCAATGTCCAAGACGATAAACAGATATACGAATAATCCTGCCCGTTATTAATACCTTAATATATTGTTGACCGTTCCTAAATCAATTAGAAGTTTCACTAATCGCCAATAGTTATCTATAGGTCTATATATCATGCGATACAGATATGACCGTCCAAATATGATCTGTTAAGGGATAAGTAACTTAATACCTTGGCTTGGTCACTTACTAAATTTCCTTTAACTCCAGGTCATCTCCTAAGGGACCACTAACTATTACACTACTGCATACTGTTTGGTTAGTAATCAATATACACTCGCCGACAAAACAAATAGGACAGTCTTAAGATTATAATTTAAATGCAAATAGAAAAGTATTTAACCGTTTTAATACGAAACTTTGCTAATCAAAAGGTAATACAAAATTTATTCTACATGAACAAATATTGTTTGTTGCTAACTAAACAGGCTGTAACAATAAATAATGCCCACTTGATCGATGGCTATATAATATCGCACAAGGAGTAAACCTATTTTAACACAAATAATTCATTGTTAAAATAAAATAATGGGCATTAGTTGCCCATCTTAGGGATTTCTAAACTCTTGCATTTGTTTATTGTGCAATAAAATTTAAATGCGACCCGAAAACAGTTGCACGAACTGTGTCGTTATATGAAGATGGCCGCAGTATTCGAAAACCGCTGGCGTTTTGGACGTAGATGAAAACACTATTAATTACGCTATAAAATGTCATCAGTCATCAGCGATCCGTTCCCTGCACAAGGAAACATGGTTTAAGTCATTCACGAACCACCAGCGCACAAGACGACATTTCCTTACCCTAGCTCAATGATGGCGAACGATGGTGTCAAAATTCAGAAAAAACCTAGCTTAATTACGGTGTCGTGTCATATCCAGAAATATCCATAATTTTGTGATACTTGCAGCCCTAGTAAAAAAATAGTTATTTTGTAAAAACAAAAAATCTTGTCTGCCTTATCAAATTAATTTGTTAATACGAGTAGTATTAATCAAATTATAAACTAGAGAACATGGAAAACCGGTTAAAACCAGTTCTGAACATTTCCAATATCGTTTTCGTTTTTGAATAAAATAACAAAATGTTGTTCCCGTTTCCGTTCTTTGAAAAATTCTGGTAACATATTTGAGGAGGCACAATGCAAAACCGACTTTATAAAATTTTTTTCAAAATCCAGATATCACGTGATTTTCATTTCTTACCTAGAAAACTATTCAGAAAACAGAAAAAATATGAATAAAATCAACGATATACCTTTATAATGTCGCATCGAATTGTGCAAGACAAAACAGAACCAACTTTATCCACAAGCGAGTCTGGTGCAAAATCAACTCTTTCCATTTCAGCCAATCACATCACTCCATTATTTTCTCTATTTTCGCAGGTTACAAACACATGTAGATAAATACAAGTTGACAATAACAAGTTATAACACGCACATAACTGCTGTAACAATTAAATGCAATTTTTTTAAAAATATATTTACTTTTTTTCATGTTTAATAAAATTTTATTGCATGACCTTTGCATCAAATATTTTATATTGGTACAAAACCAACTTTATCCAGTCAAATCTCAGCAAAACCTACTTTATCCAGGCAAGTCTCAGCAATTAAATGCAATTTTTTTGATATATATTTTTTTCATGTTTAATAAAATTTTATTGCATGACCTTTGCATCAAATATTTTATTTTGGTACAAAACCAACTTTATCCAGTCAAATCTCAGCAAAACCTACTTTATCCAGGCAAGTCTCAGCAATTAAATGCAATTTTTTTGAAATATATATATTTTTTTCATGTTTAATAAAATTTTATTGCATGACCTTTGCATCAAATATTTTATTTTGGTACAAAACCAACTTTATCCAGTCAAATCTCAGCAAAACCTACTTTATCCAGGCAAGTCTCAGCAATTAAATGCAATTTTTTTGAAATATATATATTTTTTTCATGTTTAATAAAATTTTATTGCATGACCTTTGCATCAAATATTTTATTTTGGTACAAAACCAACTTTATCCAGTCAAATCTCAGCAAAACCTACTTTATCCAGGCAAGTCTCAGCAATTAAATGCATTTTTTTTGAAATATATATATTTTTTTCATGTTTAATAAAATTTTATTGCATGACCTTTGCATCAAATATTTTATTTTGGTACAAAACCAACTTTATCCAGTCAAATCTCAGCAAAACCTACTTTATCCAGGCAAGTCTCAGCAATTAAATGCAATTTTTTTGAAATATATATATTTTTTTCATGTTTAATAAAATTTTATTGCATGACCTTTGCATCAAATATTTTATTTTGGTACAAAACCAACTTTATCCATTCAAATCTCAGCAAAACCTACTTTATCCAGGCAAGTCTCAGCAATTAAATGCAATTTTTTTGAAATATATATATTTTTTTCATGTTTAATAAAATTTTATTGCATGACCTTTGCTTCAAATATTTTATTTTGGTACAAAACCAACTTTATCCAGTCAAATCTCAGCAAAACCTACTTTATCCAGGCAAGTCTCAGCAATTAAATGCAATTTTTTTGAAATATATATATTTTTTTCATGTTTAATAAAATTTTATTGCATGACCTTTGCACCAAATATTTTATTTTGGTACAAAACCAACTTTATCCAGTCAAATCTCAGCAAAACCTACTTTATCCAGGCAAGTCTCAGCAATTAAATGCAATTTTTTTGAAATATATATATTTTTTTCATGTTTAATAAAATTTTATTGTATGACCTTTGCATCAAATATTTTATTTTGGTACAAAACCAACTTTATCCAGTCAAATCTCAGCAAAACCTACTTTATCCAGGCAAGTCTCAGCAATTAAATGCAATTTTTTTGAAATATATATATTTTTTTCATGTTTAATAAAATTTTATTGCATGACCTTTGCTTCAAATATTTTATTTTGGTACAAAACCAACTTTATCCAGTCAAATCTCAGCAAAACCTACTTTATCCAGGCAAGTCTCAGCAATTAAATGCAATTTTTTTGAAATATATATATTTTTTTCATGTTTAATAAAATTTTATTGCATGACCTTTGCACCAAATATTTTATTTTGGTACAAAACCAACTTTATCCAGTCAAATCTCAGCAAAACCTACTTTATCCAGGCAAGTCTCAGCAATTAAATGCAATTTTTTTGAAATATATATATTTTTTTCATGTTTAATAAAATTTTATTGCATGACCTTTGCTTCAAATATTTTATTTTGGTACAAAACCAACTTTATCCAGTCAAATCTCAGCAAAACCTACTTTATCCAGGCAAGTCTCAGCAATTAAATGCAATTTTTTTGAAATATATATATTTTTTTCATGTTTAATAAAATTTTATTGCATGACCTTTGCACCAAATATTTTATTTTGGTACAAAACCAACTTTATCCAGTCAAATCTCAGCAAAACCTACTTTATCCAGGCAAGTCTCAGCAATTAAATGCAATTTTTTTGAAATATATATATTTTTTTCATGTTTAATAAAATTTTATTGCATGACCTTTGCTTCAAATATTTTATTTTGGTACAAAACCAACTTTATCCAGTCAAATCTCAGCAAAACCTACTTTATCCAGGCAAGTCTCAGCAATTAAATGCAATTTTTTTGAAATATATATATTTTTTTCATGTTTAATAAAATTTTATTGCATGACCTTTGCACCAAATATTTTATTTTGGTACAAAACCAACTTTATCCAGTCAAATCTCAGCAAAACCTACTTTATCCAGGCAAGTCTCAGCAATTAAATGCAATTTTTTTGAAATATATATATTTTTTTCATGTTTAATAAAATTTTATTGTATGACCTTTGCATCAAATATTTTATTTTGGTACAAAACCAACTTTATCCAGTCAAATCTCAGCAAAACCTACTTTATCCAGGCAAGTCTCAGCAATTAAATGCAATTTTTTTGAAATATATATATTTTTTTCATGTTTAATAAAATTTTATTGCATGACCTTTGCATCAAATATTTTATTTTGGTACAAAACCAACTTTATCCAGTCAAATCTCAGCAAAACCTACTTTATCCAGGCAAGTCTCAGCAATTAAATGCAATTTTTTTGAAATATATATATTTTTTTCATGTTTAATAAAATTTTATTGCATGACCTTTGCATCAAACTTTATCCAGTCAATTCTCAGCAAAATCAACTTTTTCCAAACAAAAAATTGAATTATCTCACAAACTATTAAATTTTCGATGTAGGTGACTTATTTAATCTTAATTGTATTACGATAAACACTTTTTTGTTTATCATTTAAACGGTTTTGTTTTGAACCTCCTCATTTTTTTTTGTTTCCATTTTTACTTCATTATCTTGATAAAAATTTAATCAAAGAGTCCAACTCTCGATTCCTCCAAAAGTTTCGACTACTCGACTCCAGATTCACGACTCCGACCCCAACTCCTCATCCCTGGTAGCAAATCCCAAAAACAGTTGTCTTCAGATATTTTTACTAAACAATATTTAATTAATACGAAGGAAGTTCTGCCCACTTTCTTCCTATATACCATCTGATGCTAATTCCCTCCGACATTAATCTTACTGGATATTATGAAGTAATTTACAAGTGAATTCACTTATGAGTTAAATGATTATTGAGTCATTATTGAGAGTTTGCGCGCGCTGAGGAACCTGTGTGCTCTCATGCCGAGTCCACGGAGACGAGCGATGATTGAGTCCCGGCGAGCGGCGACCGAGTGTCGCCTACTCGTGGGTAGATAGGAATTGTCTATGCTGATTGTTTTAATAGGATTCCATAAAGATATGACCACATAGATCACTTAATGCTTGTTGTTTTACTGACGTGTTCGCACAGCTAATTTCTAGGTAATTAAAAATAAATGGAAAACTAAAAACTGTTTCGAATTACTGTGCTTTTGTGCTAAAACGGTTGTATATAGCAAGCACGCACCCAGAAAGCAGGGCCGTTTTCTCGCCTAGGCCAATGAGGCCATGGCCTAGGGCCCGCTTATAAAAGGGACTCGGTCGCCGGTAAGATAAGATAAATAAAACACAAAATTGCTATGCAAAATATCACTTTATTGTAAAATAACACAACTATAGTTTCGCCATACAATGACTTGTCAAGTGTTCAAAAATAAATGAATGTAGAACAGCCAGTTTACTACCCTTATATGCTAACAATTTAGAAAAACCTAATTAACAAATACCTGGAACAGTGGCGAACCCAGGTATTTTTATTAGGGGGGGAGGGGCGGAAGAAAAAATTATTTAAATTATGAATAAGGTTCTCACTTCTAAATTTCAAGTGATGATCTAAAAAAAATCAGCTGTGACCACCACAGGACCGACCGCCATCACAAAGTACACAAATACATTCTAGCAGCTGAGTAGAAATAACTTGGCCAAATATTTTCTAACAGAGATATTATATATCATGGCCATTAAAACGTTACATATAAGTATGAAAAAAATTTCGAAACATTTTTCAAAATTTTTTCGTTTTATCAAAAAAAGTTGTTAGTTATTGCTTTTATAGCAACTTTTGTTAAATGAATTTTTTCGAAATATTTTTCTGTTGTTTAATATTCGCAAAAATCTTAAAATCGACACGAGTAAACTCCCATTTCTAGTCAACCGATTTTTACCAAAAGTTGACCAACTCGTGCCATTGATGTCAAAAGCTTAAATATGCAGTTTCATAAAAATCCTTCAAACCGAATTTGCTCTGCACGTGTACACAGACAGACAGACAGACAGACAGACGGACAGACAGACAGACGGACCGACAGGCCGACAGACATCATGCTAAAAATAGTCAAAACGTAGGGACCTCAATTCGTGGAGATCCATCGAAATCTCGAAATGTCAAAATCGGTATGATCACAATACCTCCTCTTATATATATTGGCGGACGGTAAAAAATGTCCTCGCTTCGGAAATACATGCGATGATCTAAAAAAAAGGTCCTCACTTCTAAAATACAAGTGACGATCTAAAAAAAATCCTCATCTCTATTTTTAAATACATATATTTATCTAAGACGATGGTGAAAATTTTCTAGTATGTCTGTAGGTTTTTATTTTTATTTCCTACTTTCTAAGAAAGGGCTCGGGCCCCCGGTCCCCTCCCCTGGGTGCACCACTGATCTAGAAGATAGGCAAATAAACTAAATCTTGTTGTTCATTGAAGACCAGTGCGCCCTGTCTCAGATGTTTAAATATTTCTAACGATTCAAGAAGATTTAGTTTATAGCTCTTGTTAATAAACTAAATCTTCTTCAGATGTTAATCATCCACTAAATCTTCAACCAACTAAATCTTCTTCTAAAAATCACTCTACAGGTCCATTGTATAAACAAATATTCAGTCAGGACACATATCGACATCACCGTAACTGTCGCTAAGCATTTGGCGACAAGTCACCAATTCTGTTAGTTCTTGACAACCCCAAAAGATGTCACTCAAAGTTTCAGTCACATATCAGAGAGAAAAGTCACCAATTTTGTTCGTTTTTCATTTAGAATAGACACCCTGCATTATATCACTCTATTGGTGAGCACACCTCCACAAATCTTAGCAATTCTGTGCAAATTCTTCTCTGTAATGCCTCAATCTGAGTGATGAGCAAGGGTGTTGAAACCGTGAGAATATACATGTATATGGGTGTACCCAAGGTCATAAGCGATCACAGTTTTTAAGTCTCTGTATATAGTTTTAATGCAATGTTGAGACAATGCGCTTGTCTTCACGAGCGCGTCGGATCTCGCAGTATGCCGTGACAGTTCTGATGGAACAGTGACGACTCGTTCTACTCCGCTTGCACTCCGAAAATGGGCCCACATTATAATTATTATTAATATTTATTATTACATGATGGGTGATAGGAGTGACAAGGAGGAGTGTTAGTGAGAAGGAGGAAGCTATGGACAACAGGGTACCCTGATGATATGACATTGATGACGAAGAAGGAACAAGAACTGATGATAATGATGGACCGAGAGGACAAGTACTTTAAAAAAATATATTAGAGGTAAACAAATACAAAACGAAAGTGATAGTGTTCGGAAAATGGGGAGGAAGGAGAAAGAAAGTAAGGTGGGAATGGTCAGGAAGAAAAATCCAAGAAGCGAAGAGTATAAAGTACCTGAGATACGTGCTAACGAGGAACAACAGAGCACGTTAGAGAAAGTGTGAAGAAAGCAAGGCTGGTTATGGGTAAGCTATGGAGCATAGGGTAGAGGAGGTTTAATGACGATATCAATTGGAGGTTGAATATATTTGATGCAATACTGAAGAGTATCCTTATTTACGGAGTGGAAATTTAGAGATGGAAGGAATGGGTGACAGTGGAAGTAGACAGAACGACACCAGGATATATTGTGAGAGAGGAAATTAAGAACGAAAGATGAAAGTGGGTGCCGGAGCGAGGACAATGAAATATGAGGAGAAAGTCAGAAGGGAAGAGAATAGAAAAATATTCAGGGAATGCTGTGAAGAAAGAATGAAAGAAGAACAAAAAGGCAAATTGTCGGCATACGGAGAGTGAATAGGGAGAGCGAAGTTCTAGAAAATAGTACTTTTGGAGTCGTGGAATGGACATAAGAGAAGCAGAGAGAAATAGAAAGGGAGGACCATATATAGTAGAAGAATTAAGAAGGAGAAATAAGGTGGTACAGAAGTAGGAAAGAACAGACCAAGCCTTGAGGAAATACTCACCGTGCATGGCGGCGTCCGTGAGGCCACGGCCGGCCAAAAATCCTGAACAAAAATCATATTTCGGCCTTGAGGCCAGACTCTTACTACCGTGTGTGTGCTGTCGACAGTCGGCCTTAAGGATTTGTAAAGTGAGTGTCGAATTTATTTAGTCATGTCTAGAGAATTTTTATCGGAATTCATACTAATGTATGAAAATGAACCTTGCTTGTGGCAAGTAAGTTCTAAAGAATACCATGATAGAAATAAAAAGGAGGCTGCGTACGCGAAATTATTGGAAAAAATAAAAGAAGTGGACGCGAAAGCTACAAAAAATGACTAATTAAAAAAATAAACAATACCAGAAGCGCTCCCCGAAAAGAGAATAAAAAAATTAAGGAATCAATGAAATCAGGAGGATCTGCTGATTCTACACACAAGCCTAAGTTGTGGTCCTCAAGGCCTTTTCCTTGAGGTCAATCCTCTCCGTGTGTGGGCGAAGGTTCGGTAGAGGAATTCCTTGAGACTTTTTTTTTTCCTTGAGGAAATACTCACCGTGTATGGCTACCTTTACTGATTATTCTAATAGCTTGTTTTTGTATCAAAAAAACCCTTTTAGCAGATTTGTATGTTCCCCATAGCAAAATGCCGTAAGCGAGCCTGGAGTGAAAAGATGCGAAATATGCTGTCCGAATTGTTTCAGTAGTGGCACAGCTTTGTAATTTTCTTAGTGTATAAGTGGCCTTACATAAACTTGTAGCCACATCTTTTACATGTTCATGCCAATTGAATTGATTGTCTATATTAAGACCAAGAAATTTTACAGGCTTGATGAAGGCATTATTTACAATTTCATTTCTATTGAGAGAGAGTATTAATTGTTGATTCTTGCTTACATTTAATTTCAATAAATTACTGCAAAACCAGTCTTTTGTCTTTGACATCGCTAATTCAGATAAGATACGAGTGATCGGAATACCAAGATACTTGAAGGTGAAAAGAGGAAAATCAGGGGGTAAAGTCAAGTGGATAGCGAGGTTAAGATGCGGCAACGAAGAAAGGAACAACAGGTACTGAACAAAGCCAGAAGACAATCTCTGCAGAATGTGCAAGGAAGAAGAGGAAACATTGGAGCATTTAGCGAAGAGATGCAGAGAGATGGCAGTCTGGGAAGAAGAGATAAAGAAACTGATGAGTGAGGAAGGCAAGGGAGAAAGATGGGCGAGAGAACTGGAGGCAAGATGGAAGGAGATCGGAGAGGGAAGCCTGAATGAGAATAGGAAGAAAGAGACGGGCACTTCTGAAATCACGTTTCAACATTTCAAAACAATATCCTTAAGCAAATTTACTATGTTCCGCCAGTGTCTATAAGCTCGACTTGTCACATCTGTCTATCTAGCGTCCAGTTGGCTTATTACATGCAGCATGCGGGCAAATCTTAATCAGAGAACACGAGTATCTCGCCAGATATAATCTTAAAATTCTTCTCCATCGCTTTCTACGCCTCACCGACAACTGCACAACTTTTACTGTTTTTTTCTTATAATTACTTAATTCCCTACCTTGACTAATTCGATTAAGAATCTTTACAAGTTGTTAAGTGTAAGAAATACATCTTACATTGTATTTAATGTTTTATAGTTATTTAATTAATATGTTCTCAACATTTTAAGTGATTCATGAAAAAGATACTTGAATTACTAAATCGTGGGGAGGTGATTTGTTTGGACAATCTCCAAACAGGTAAGGTGCGAAGAAATAAAGTGAACTTTTTTTATACGATCTAAATTAAATAAAATACAGAGAATTTAAGAGTTAAATGGTATCGAATAATATCAAAAACTCTTGAAAAGGGACACTCGAAATATGTGAACTATCTGAACGAAAAATGGGAACGAAATATGTGAACGAAAATTTGTGACAGGGGCCGAAACATGGTTTTATTATTATGACGTGCCATCAAAGTCAAGAAACAAGATATCTTTGAAGAAGAAGAAACTCCAACCGCGGTAAAATAATCAAGATCTGTGAAAAAGAAAATGATTGTCTTATTCTTCGGTAATCGACGGATTATTACGAGGATTGTTCTAGACGAGCAAAAAACTGTTACGACCAAGTGGTACGTTGAGTTTTGTTTGCCCCAGTTGATTCAGTCTCAAAACATACGGTAAGATCATCAATATTTTCATGAAGATCCGTTTCGATATAAATCTGATAATAAATCGATACAGCGAGTCATACAAAGCAGAATATATTGTTACGAGTAATAGAATGCTATTGAGTATTATGTACGATCTTTACAAATTATGGCTCTTAATAAAATAAACTGTTTATTACGGTCTCACATGGCGCAGTCATATTTTGCGATTATTGGTCATTAATGTACATTTTTTCATCAAGATTTATTTTTTACTAAATACATTAATCAAAGGATATAAGAAAGTATGCAAAAAAATTGAAGTTTGAACCGTTGCTCCTGTGGGATTATCACAAAAAATTTACTTTACATCTTTCATTTCAAGTAATTCCTATAGGGGAAAAATTTTAAGATCGTAGCGCCACTCGGGTTTTTTTGAAACCATTCTAAATCAGATACCACTTGACATTTGCTAGTAAATAATAGCGAAAAGTGTATCAAAAAACGACAAAAAATAAATAATTGTTTGGGATTTTCTGATTTTGTGAAGTGACATTACTTGTAAACATCTAAAATACTACATTTTGTGATCTGGTTTGAAGTTATGGCGGTTTTCCATTGTCGATTATTTTAACTATATTGGGGGAAATAATAATTCCCGTGTTGTTTACCAAGGGGTAGAAATCTACAATGCTGGGCATATAATATTGTGTGGAGTCACTGAAAAAAACAGAGAGTTCATAAAGATTTATGCATTATGCCTACAAACTTGTGCATTACAAACCCACACACAATAACAGGAATTTTCAAGATATGCGATAATAAATACAAAATTGAAAATATTTTTTGTAGTCACTATCATTAAAATGTAATGAGCAAACTTTGATATAAGGGCTCACTTTTTTCCAATTTTTAAATTGTTTGTCTAAACATCGCGTCGATTCCTAACCTCTTGCTTTCCCAATTTTGTTTCGAACCGTACGGTGTCTGATATTAGTGGAAACAAATGAAACGATATTTCCGGGTTTCTTCTTTGCAATGAATTGCACATAGGCACACAACAATATGTATTATACATTTTTCAATGATTATAATAAAACTTTAAAAACAAACTTCATACAAAACCAATACACAAAACGAAATGTTATCTGATGTACACAAGTTCATGAATCGCTCACCAGATGGTAGGGTGCTTAGCTGCAAATCCCTATAATACAAAACAATATTTTTATATTTGGACCTTGCAATTATTTTTCAAATCTAATGATGGCCAAAAGCCTCTTCTTGCTAAATGTTGAAGAATGCACGTTCTTAATGTAAATTTAAAGTTTTAAAATATATAAAAGAAAATTTATTCCGAAAAGAATACATTCACCAGCCCGCCTAAACGAATTGATTATTTTACCGATCTGCGATAAGTTTTGGGTTGGGAAACACTATATATTGTAATTCATATTACATTAGAATTGCGTTAATCCAAACTAATAGGGAAAATAGGTTGTCTGGATTAACGAAAGTCCGGATTTACCGAAACAAACTAAAAGAACAGTAGAAAGTGCATTAAAACTCCGTTTACAGCAACATAGCACATTCATTACATTTAAATGGCATAGGCCTAATATAAAATATAAAGCAACATAGTAAATACTGGATAATTATGACGATGTGCCCGACGGACCTTGGCTCAGCAACACTCGAAACGCTTGATGCAGAAATTAGTTTAAAATATTTGTTTATTTTCTATTGTGACACTTTAGGAGCTAGGTGATCAATGCGATTGTTGACTCAGGCTACTTTTAAATCCTCGTATTCCATGTTTTTACGCAAATTTATTTTTTTGCTGCCCGTATTAGGCGAAGTCCTTATTCTCGGAGTCCGAATTAAAGAGGTTCTAATGTATTTCAATTTTATTTTTCTTCATTTGTCTTCAACACAAACACATGCCATTGCCGCCACCGGAGTGGCCGAGCGCATTAAGTCGTGCAGTTCGTACTGGTGAAAACAGTCTGCATTGTGCGGTCGGTGGTTCGATTCTCCTCCGTTGCTGATATTATTCGGGCGAGAATAATATGTTTACATTACTCCCATTTCACAATCATTCACCCCTCATCCAGGTGTAGGAGCTCGCCCCCCTGGCATCGGCGATTAGCCTCGTTGCAGAAATAGGCCGATGTAAAATAAATAAATAAATGTATAAGTAAATAAACATGCTATTGCCATTTTTTCGCGTTTGACCTGGAGACTCCGTTGACACTACTATTAACAGTTAAAAATAATTCTTGTTTATTTATTTATTTATTTATTTATTATTATTTTTTATTTTATTTTTTTATAAAACAATAAGTAAAAATGGAAAAAACATTTAAATAAACAACCTCAAATAAATAAAATAGTAAACTTGTGAACTAAATAAGATGGGATGTGTGACGAGCGCTCTTATTAATACAGATTCTGATTCTTCCGTTTGTTGATCTAAATCAGTGATTCTCAAAGTGGGCGAAACCGCCCCCTGGGGGGCGCTGGAACGATCCAGAGGGTCGATAGTAGCCTCGGTGCATTTAGGGGTCATTGAAAATGATGAAGACTTGCTTACCTATTGTCAGCACTCGAATGCTCTCCATTTTGACTTCAACCAACGATTTGAAGATATTTTTAAAATGAACATACCCGATTGGGTTTTGGATCATTTTTCAAATGCAAACACTCCAAAATTACAAGAAGAACTGGTGGAAGTAACAATAAATTACGAATTGAAATTTAAATTTAAAGACGGCTACCAACAGTTCTGGCTGCAGAAGCAGATTCCTGCAGCTTATCCTGGGTTATGGGCTATAATACAAAAGTTGTTAGTTGCATTTCCTTCGTCATATTTAGTGGAACGTGGATTCAGTGCGGTCACAAATCTATTAACAAAAAAAAGAAACCGACTGCAAATAGCTAATCGCGGTGATTTAAGAATACTGCTGACAAAAATAAAGCCGAGGATTGATACACTGATAGCAGCGCACCAGGTTCATCCTTCTCATTAGATGAGAATATGATTTTAATAACTAATTTTTAATTTCAAGCTTCAATGTGTCTTATTTACAACATCTTTCTTTACTATATTTTAGAACGTGGGTTAGGGTGACCATTCGTCCCGCATTTTAACATTTTAACATTGGATTTGGGAGAACCTTTTTTTTGCTCTTCACTTGGATTTGGGAGGTGAAGACCTTTTTTTTGCTCTTCACTTGGATTTTGGGAGATGAGGACCTTTTTTTTGCTCTTCACTTGGATTTGGGAGATGAGGACCTTTTTTTTGCTCCGTCCCGCATTGCTTTCTTAAGAAAATGGTCACCCTAACGTAGGTAGAAATATAGATACATATATCTTTCTGTTTGTTCATTTAAAGAATGTAGATTTCAAGGGGGGGCGCTGAGTAATTTTTTTCTGAAAAGGGGGCGGTAGGCCAAATTAAGACCCATAACTTAGTAAGGAGCCATTAACCAAGTAATTAAGTAGCCTCTAAATATATGATTGGGCGTTGATGAGACGGTATATTTATGAAATTTGAGCAATAAGGTAGTTTAAACACCCAACGTCTGCGAATCTTTTTGTAAAGTTCCATTATATCCTAAAGAAGATTCTACAAGATTATAAAGTTAAAGTACACCATATATCGTTATAACAAACGAAAATAATTGGCATTTACCTATCCATCCCATTCTCACCTAGAGTACGTACGTATATACAAGCACGTCTGAAAGGCCGGTAATGGTATTGTTAATAACACTGGTTGAATAGGCGATAAAGCCAACTAGGTTGCTCCGGCCGTGTTATATCCGCCACTTATAAAAAACAAGCAAGCGTTAAAGCACTGCACAGAGAGCACCATCTCTTGCCTCGCGTATAAGTCACCGAGTTAAGAGATGTGATTAATATAATATGAAGAACGCGAATTATAAGACATGTAAATCGTGGATAAATATTGGTTGCATAACGTTTGAGTTAAGTTAACTGCCTGTTGCGAGAAGATTCTAGAAGATAATCACCATCTTGTTTTCAAGAGCAACTTAAATATTTTACTATTTTAATGGTTGGGGTTATTACAATAATCTCTCATCAACTGGGAGGATGTACTATCTGTCTGAAAAAAACTCCAAATGCCTCGTTAATTTGAGTTTGGAAAATTCGCTGTAAATTCGCCATTTACAAAAGACACGTTTGGGTAGCGATTTTTTTCGTGAAACAGTTTCTAGTGCGTTCTAAAAATGAGTGACATTCATTTCGAGCAACAGTGTGCTATCAGGTTTTGCTTCAGACTCGGGTACAGTGCAACGGAAACTTTTGCAAAACTTCAGCAGGCCTACGGAGACAGTGTTTTGTCAAGGACCAAGGTTTTTTTTGTGGTTTAAGGCATTTTCAGAAGGAAGAGACTTGACTGATGATGAATCACGCAGCCGAAGGCCTTCATCTTCAAGAACCGATGAAAATGTCAACAGAATCCGGAATCTTGTGCGTTCAGATCGTTGGTTGACAGTCAGAATGATCGGGAACAGTTGAATTCGACTCACACTAACATTCATCAGATTTTGATCAATGAATTGGGGAAATTGGGAACACACAGCAATTTCAATAAACGAGTTTTTGACCAGTAAAAACATTCCTGTAGCTCCTCAGCCTCCTTATTCGCCTGACTTGAGTCCTTGTGACTTTTTCCTCTTCATAAGATTGAAAAATCACCTAAAGGGACGTCATTTTGGGACACTCATTAACATTAACATTAACAAAACATTCAAACGTCCATAACCAGCTGAAAGCTTTTCTAGTATCCGAGTTCCAACACTACTATGAGGATTGGAAGAACCGTCTCCAGAGCTGTGTGGCTTCCCAATAAAGTTATTTTGAGGGGGACAATATTGAACTGTAATTCTATTCGAATACATTTTTTTTTTTTTTAATCAGTCCGGTGTCTTAATTTACACACTTCGAATACTACAGTTTTTTAACAGTTGTAGAAAAACTATATACGAGGGATGTTTCCAAAGTTCTGGGAATTTAGCTATAATTTTTATTATTTTGTTAATTTTCGTCAATATTACAATGTAGTTTTTCAACATAATCTCCATTTAACTGAATACATTTATCCCACCGATAAACTAATTTTTTTAAGCCGTCCTCAAAGAACTTTTCTATTGAGTTTCTGTTCTGGTCCCAACAGCCGTGGCACCCAACGCGGTGAAACCATGCTAACGCCCAAACAATCTTGCAAGATGTCATGAACTTGTCGTGTACCTATCCCTAGGCGCACACTAATTTGACGAATAGTCATTCGCCTGTCCTCTTTCAGTAGGTCTTCGACGGCAGTAATGTTTCTTTCATTTACCGACGTGCTTGGGCGCCCATTGCGTGGATCGTCTTCTAGTGATGTTCTACCGGTTTTAATCGATCCACCGATAAACAGTACTTTTGGATTCTGTAGACTCACCAAATACTCCTTGCAGACGCTGAATAATTTCTCATGTTTTCACACCTTCTTTCCACAAAAAGAAAATTATTGCTCTTTGAGATTTTGCTGCGTGTTCCATGGTTACAAAAACAGTGATATGAAAACGCGTCTATATCAGTCGAACACCTAAATCAGACTGAACAATATTGCACTAGATAGTTGCATAAACATGTCAAGACTTGTCTGGCACCAATAACATTTCCTATAAGTTCTGCGTAATTTAATTATAGCACAATTCCCAGAATTTAGGAAACATGCCTCGTAATATAGGCTGTTCATTTTAATTTGTCCAATATTAATATCTCTAGAACTATAAAAGTTACGAGATTGAATAAGACAACAATTGACATTTTATAAGTGAATATCAATGAGAGAAATTTTTTTTGATCAAAATCAAAGTGGATTACAATAAAATTAAAAATGTCGGAGTTACAATTCATAGTTTGTCAGATGAAACCCTACGCCCGCAATAACGGGAGATGGGCGCGCCATTTAAGGGCCCATCGAATCCCTAATTGACTTGTTTTTTTGGTCGTTTCAGAAAAACTTAATAAACCCTGCAGATGGTCCTAAAATATGAAGTTACTCTATTCAGCCTTTTTCAGAATAGAAATACTTTTGTTTTAATGAAAATAATTCTTAACGAAATTAAGCGATTTCCTCTACTTAGGAAACCCAAAAAACCCAGAAACCCAGAAATTTGAAATGTATGAAAATTCGGACATTATTTTTTCTTGTGAATAATCGTGTTAGTCGATGCATTTGGCGCCATCCTATCCGGGAATTGTACAAGAGATCTGCAAACCTTGGAACCTTAGTTGGAGAGCGTTCAGCTAACATTTATAATGCAACATGCTGAGACCATAAATTCTCAGCTAATGAGAATGAACTGACGGAAAAACTTACTAACGTAATTCCTAATTCCTATTCCTGCACCATTATTCAATTCTAAAACCCACTTGCAGAATTAAAACTAGTTTTAACACAAACAATTTTATATATTAGATACCCAAATAAGTTCATTCGGTTTTTATTTAATTATTGTTTATGGCAGTAGCGATTCGCGAGTACTTCCAATCGATGGGTTGCAGCTATAAGCGTAAAATGGGTACCAGGCTGTTGTGATTGCAGCTCAAACAGTGGCTGAATCACATATAGCCACATGACTTGACAGTGTTAAAGCCAATTAATGAATACCAATCGCCGCTTAATATACAGGGTATTTGTTTGAAACGGGGCACCCCGAAAATCTCCTTTATTTGTAAAATCTTCAGAACAAAAGTTAAACTAGACAAAAACTTTTACTGTAATTCTTATAGTAACCTTTAGGTTACTATAAGAATTCTGAGGCACTTCCGGTTTCACCGGAAATAATGTCAACTTTTGATCTAGCATAGGGAATTGACAATTTTATATTTTTTTCCTAAAAGTACATTAAATTAGCTTTACAATGACAACAAAAAGTCATATTTTTATGTTAACCATTTCAAAATGGCGACCATTTATTTACAAAATAATAATCAACATAAGTTTTACAAAGTTGTGCGTAGCAAGCTTTGAAAACAATAAAAAAAGAAACAAAATGTCTCTAAAATAAACTATTTGACTATTTAGAAAAAAAAAATACTACTTTTTACAATTATTTTACAAAAAAAAAAAAAATACAAATGTTCGATCAAACCACCATTATTGTCCACACATTTTCTCATTCTTAATAAAAACTCTTCCATCGCCCTTATAAGAGTACACTCTTGGATATCCCGGATTGCACTTCTAACCCTTTCTTCTAAATCTTCTATCGTCGTTGGTGTTGTCCGATACACTCTATCTTTAAAATACCCCCAAACGAAAAAATCCTATCCGGCGATCGTGCAGGCCAGGGATTAAGTGAATGTGTTCCAATCCATTTATCTGGGTATTGGCCATTTAAATAGGCACACACGTTTCTAGCGTTATGAGCTGGTGCTCCATCTTGTTGGAACCACATTCCTATCCTTTTTGAGATATTTTGTTTCTTTTTTTATTGTTTTCAAAGCTTGCTACGTTCAACTTTGTAAAACTTATGTTGATTATTATTTTGTAAATAAATGGTCGCCATTTTGAAATGGTTAACATAAAAATATGACTTTTTGGTGTCATTGCAAAGCTAATTTAATGTACTTTTAGGAAAAAAATATAAAATTATCGATTCCCTATGCTAGATCAAAAGTTGACATAATTTCCGGTGAAACCGGAAGTGCCTCAGAATTCTTATAGTAACTTTTAGATGGGCCTTTTTGTCTAGTTTAACTTTTGTTCTGAAGATTTTTTGTATCTTTACAAATAAAGGAGATTTTCGGGGTGCCCCGTTTCAAACAAACACCCTGTATACAGTTCGTTCTAAATACCATATAATAAAACACGTATATTTTAAATAATTATTACGGTCCTGACAACTATTTTTAATCGAACCATAAACTCAGCAGGTATAATGGTTATACTATCAGTCATTATTGGAATCAGCAGTGATAGTGGCCATTTCATTTACTTACCTAACATGAAGAGTTTTAAATTCTAAATAAATTTTATCTCTTGCACTTTTTCTGTAAAACAATTAGGAAAGCAGGAAATAGCATATTTATTATTTTAGATGTTAAATCGCTATGGCCGACAAGTCTATTCACCAGTATACGAGGTCTGTTCAAAAAGTATCGCGAATTTTTAATTTCCGCGGGTTACGTATATTCGATTTTCGATTTTTTTGTGGCGTTATGTTGATACTCATGTCTCTCACTTATGCCGACAAGTTCGGCCATTTTGAATGTTCAGTTAATTTTTGACAGTTGCTTTGCTTGCACGTGTTTTGGCTCGTCTTCGATTTTTGCCTATACCAAAAAATGGTTCAAAGAATCTGTATCAAATTTTGTGTGAAAAACAAAATTAAGTGCGCGGACGCATTCCGAATGTTGACTGTGGCATATGGTGAAGCTACCTTGGACCGAAGCAACGTTTATCGGTGGTACAAAATGTTCTCAGAGGACCGAGAAGATGTGAACGATGAAGAGCGTGCCGGACGCCCGAGCACGTCAACAACAGACGAAAACATTGATGAAGTGAAGAAAATAGTATTGGCCAATCGTCGAATCACCTCAGAAGTTGCTGAGGACCTAAACATATCGATTGGCTCGTTCCATTCGATTTTTACCAATGATTTGGGCATGAGCCGGGTCGCCGCGAAACACATCGTTGCTTGTGCGCGAATTTTTTGCCAAAAACAACACACTAATAATGCCGCAGCCACCGTATTCCCCAGATCAGGCCCCCTGTGACTTTTTCTTGTTCCCGAAACTGAAGAGGCCCATGAAAGGACGACGCTACGCTACGAGTGAGGAGATAAAGATGGCATCGAAGGAGGAGCTGAACAAGTACACAAAAAATGATTTTTTCAAGTGCTTCGAGGATTGGAAAAAACGTTGGCACAAGTGTATAATATCTGGTGAAGATTACTTTGAAGGGGACAAAATAGATGAATAAATAAATAATTTTTGAAAAAACACAAAATTCGCGATACTTTTTGAACAGACCTCGTATATAGATCAATTCCAGGAGCCATGAGTGCAGTACAATCTTAAGACTGAAATTCAAGGACACACTATTTATAACCATGTCCCATATAATAATACCGTTTATCACCTATAAGTTAATTCGAAGAATTTTTTCAACATATCTTTTGACAAAACCGATTCACAGTTAACAAACAAAATTCACGCTATTGAAATTGAAGAGTTCTTTGATTGGTATGAGTCTCGATATCATATAACTGTCCATTGACAGTTCCACAATTGATCAGACAAGTGATTGCCTTGTGATGATCACTTGAACAAACACCTCTCTATTGTAAAAACACCATAGCCACCCACGACTAAAGATTCGTAAAAAAATCTCTTGCGATCATAGCAATCTGTTTCATTTCGATATGGCATGCTTTAATTATGGGGAATCAAAAGACATTCTATTCATGCATACCAACGTGATTGGACAGATAGAGCTGAACTGATCATCTAATTATAATATACAAGTGTTATTTGTTTGGATTATTGTTATTATTGTTTGGTTTTTACAATGATCACTTTATTTAGGAATGAAGAGTATGTGTTATTTTAGAAATTCTGCTTTCATCATTTAGTTTCTAAGTGTTGGTATAGTGTAGAATTGGGCTTATCTGTGCTCCAGTTTCATATTCCAGAACACATTCCAGTCTTAATTACAAGAAATGATCAATAAATAACGTTTTTCTATTATGCATTCATAAGAGAATCAATAGAGAGTTTCTACAAAATTTCTTTAAAAACTACTTTTTTTGTAAAAAAAAATTCAGACTGCTCTAGGAGTTTCCCATTAGTACTCCCATTGGTTATTCCCTTAACCTTAACGTCCGTCGCACGTTAAGACGTCAAATCGGGATCGGTGGGAGTTTAATCCTAGGAATGAAAGCTGGATTTCCTTATAACAATGGCAGTTATTAGATTTTTAAACAACTTTGTCACCACTAGGCGTGTGCAATTACATAATTCCTTTTTACCGACCGCCAACATATATAAGGTAGGTATTGTGATCATACCAATTTTGACATTTCGAGATTTCGATGGATCTCCACGAATTGAGGTCCCTACATAACGTTTTGACTATTTTTAGCATGATGTCTGTCGGTCTGTCTGTCCGTCCATCTGTCTGTCTGTCTGTCCGTCTGTCTGTGTACATGTGCAGAGCAAATTCGGCTGAAAGGATTTTTATGAAACTTCATATTTAAGCTTCTGCCATCAATGGCACGAGTTGGTCAACATTTCGTAAAAATCGGTTAACTGAAAATGGGAGTTTACTCGTGTCGATTTTAAGATTTTTGCGAATATTTCACAACAGAAAAATATCTCGAAAAAATTTATTAAACAAAAGTTGCTATAAAAGCAATAACTAATAACTTTTATTTGAGACGTTTTTTGATAAAACGAAAAATTTCGAAAAATTTTACAGAAATTATTCGAAATTTTTCTCAATTTTTTCATATTTATATGTAACGTTTCCATGGTCATGATAAATAATATCTCTGTTAGAAAATATTAGGCCAAGTTATTTCTACTCTGCTGCTAGAATGTATTTTATACAAGTACTTTATGATGGCGGTCGGTCCTGTGGTGGCCACAGCTGATTTTTTGTGTTGTGGTTTCGTAACAATATAATTATTGGAACGTAGAAACGTTACATTTTTTGTCTAATATTGTGACAAACAAATATTTTGTCAAAAAATGTCTCAAATAAAAGTTGTTGGTTTTATAGCAACTTTTGTTACATAATTTTTTTCGAAATATTTTTCTGTTATGAAATATTCGCATAAAGTCTGTTCCAAACGGTTAGGCGGAACTAGATTTTGCAATCTAGTTACTTTCATCGTTTAAATCATGCTTTTCGGCCGTTTTATTTAAGCTTTGTAAATCATACTTGCAACAAACATTTTTTGGTTAAGGTTAATATCATTTTAAAATGTCATTTTCTTTATATTTTGATTTTTTGTGTCATTCTGAATACAAATATCCCATTTATTTATTTTTTTGTCATTAAAATATGTAAGAAAATTAATTTAAGTTTGACATATGTCATTCGTTTCCATGGTTTCATTGTTGGAATTTTAAATTTTGACATTCCAACGTGAAAAATGAAATAACCCAAGCAAGGTCCCTTTTCGTGACAACCTAAAAGAACGAAATTCCCATTTAGTTCCGCCTAACCGTTTGAAACAGACTGTAAATCTTAAAATCGACACGAGTAAACTCCCATTTCAACCGATTTTTACCAAAAGTTGATCAACTCGTGCCATTGATGTCAAAAGCTTAAATATAAAGTTTCATAAAAATCCTTTTAGCTGAATTTGCTCTGCACGTGTACTCGGACGGACGGACAGACATGTTAAAAATAGTCAAAATGTTATGTAGGGATCTCAATTCGTGAAGATCCATCGAAATGTCAAAATCGGTATGATCACAATACCTCCCTTATATATATTGGAGGTCGGTAAAAATGTGGAAAAATCAGAAACAAGGTAACTGGAAAATTTTTACTAGGAAGTTTTTGTCTAAATACGCAGTTAATTCAAACAATGCTACTCATTATAAATTTAAAATATTTCTACATTCAACGACAATATTAGAAATTCAAAATAATACACAATAGCCTATGAATAGCAGCTGTCTTTAACTTCGCGTGTCACAATGGATTTCAGTGAATATACATACGATCGTTCTAAACGATAACAATCACACAGTACATAAAATATGGTTCGTCCATTTAAACAACCAATACACCATCCACACACCAAAACACTGTTCAATATCTATAGTTCATTTAAAAAAATTGATGTGAAGTGTGAATATTCACACATTTCAGGGTTTCGCAGGTATATAATAAGTGAAGGCGGTATGCTGAGTGTGTAGGACAAATTTTACTTTGTAGTAATCACGGCAAAATGAACGATATTTTTAAAATAATTTATCGTCTGTTAATCATATAATAAGACTGGTTATTAAATTTACGCTCTTAAAAATTAAATGCATCATTTGTCAAAATATAACTAGAATTTTGACAAAATAATTTCAACATAATAAAAATGCAAAAAAAAAACAGAAAAAATAAAATTCACTCCGTACTCGAACTCGAAACCCTTCGTTTCACACCAGTGCTCTAACCCATTACTCTATCGTACGCCTTGCATGTGAGTGTCTTACATTGGTATAACTTTTGTACTTTGTGAACCAAAAACCACAAAAAATGCGTTATTTTCCGAAAACATAATCTGATCAAAAATTCCTGTTGTACTATTTCGGTTCACACCAATACACATTACTTAGAATTTTTTTAGATTTTTAGTTTAAACCATCTGGGCTACAGGGTGTGGGACAAAAAATTTTTTGCACAATTTTGGCAAAAATCGCATCGAAATAATTTATTTTGAAAAAATAAAAATTTGATCGTTAATCCACATACTAAGGGCTTTAATTTGATACCCCACTCAGAATTTAAAAAAAAATATTTTTGTTTTCGATGAGCACATATTTGTGCGGGTCAAAGAGTTGTATAAGCATGCCAAATTTCAACTCTCTAGGTTTAGCCGTTTGGCTACAATTTTTACCGAACAGACAGACAGACAGACAGACAGACAGACAGACAGACGACAAAATGACGGTATAAGGGTTTTTTGGTCATACCTACAAAACCCTAAAAAGTATACAGTGTTAAGGAAAGAAGCTGTTTGACCTTGCTCCTGATTGGTTTAGAGCATAGCTATGTTTACAAGTTACTAAAAAAATGCTTCACATCAAACCTATAAGTCAATATTTATTTATTAAAATTCTTATTTTATACATAATTTAATGTCATTATTTTTGCAAAACAATATTACTTTGCAGGTTAATTCTGAAAAATTTACGTTAATATTCGTTATTATGGCAAGTAACATAACAATAAGTCTGTCTGCGATTTCTAAATGGTTTGAAATATGTTGTTCTTATTTTATCCATTATTGTTTTTCATTTTCATCTTACAGAAAAAGAAAAAAATTTGAATTAGAGTACGTTCAGGATAGGGTTGTAAATCGAAGGCAAAACATCGATGTTGAACATCGATGTTAACATCGGCGCTGAAACATCGATGTTGAAAAAACATCGAAGGGATAACATCGATGTATCGGAAACATCGATGTTTTATTAAATATAAAAAAAAAAACTATTTTTTTATATTATATAGATTTTATTTAATAATATAAAGATAAAATACGAAAAAAGTAACATATAATACGAAAAAAAGTAACATATAATACACAAAAAGCATTTATTAAATTTTTAAATAGATTGTGTAACAGACACATTCAAATGTCCCGCCGCTGCTTATAACCGTTTGGAACAGCTTATATAAGCCGTTCACTTTTGCAAGGACAAACTAAATCTGGTTATTTTGGTGATTTTTATAGTGTATTACTGACTTTTATAAACTTGGTTATATTGTAAAAAGGGCTTTACAGTTTGTATTATTTTAGGTTAGTATTATATTTTCAAAATATTTAAGATGTCACTATTCAAAATGAAATATGACAAACGATATCTTTTTAAATGACATATTTATAATCTGACTTTTCAAATTATTTTTCTGTAATAAGATTATTTCTATTAAATTTCATTTTATTTACCTCGTTCACTTATACAAAAAATGGCTCGACAACAAAACTCAAAGAGCAACAAGTGTTGGTTTCGTTCGTCGTTGTCATTATTTGCAAAAATTAGAAGATTCTTCTTATTTTTTTCTTATTCTGCTAACTGCTAAGAAGAATAAGAACTAATACTATTAGTATTATTATATTACAATAGATAGTGCTTATATTTTGTGCACTAATTTTAATAAAAATAAAAATTTTAAGATTCCAGCGCCTCTAGTGGTAGTTTCTGAATTTCAAAGTTCAAAACATCGACATCGGTAGCAGACATCGATGTTTTATCGATACTATCGCCACCTGAACATCGATGGTAAAAACATCGATGTTTTCAGGAGAGACATCGATGTTATCGATACATCGATGTTTTTTTCCCATCCCTAGTTCAGGATAACTTCATGCCAGGGCATCATAAAATACGTCATCAATCCTGCGCGAGAAAACAGCTGATTACATAGACGTACATAAGGGTTTCTGCCTTATCAATTGTTGTGAATACCAAACAAACAAAATCATTTATTTCAAATTAATTTTTGTTCTCATTTTAGTACACGGCATACCTGAAAACGTACGAGAAATAAATAATAATATATTTTTGTGTATAAATCGAAATATACGCGTAGTCAAGAACAGATCAAAGTAAGTGACGCCACTGAAATGTATCATACCAACTGTTGGTAATGTCATGGACGAAATTTGGTTTCTGCGCAGCCCAGTCGGTAATATAGACCTGGCATGAAGTTATCCTGAACGTACTCTAAGAACGTGGCTGTAATGGTTGCAATTTGGAGCAAAACAATACACCATTATGCATTCTGAAACCAAATATTAATGATTACTTAGTTTTAATTAAATAAATACAAAAAATAGGTATTTCGATTTTCATATTATTTAAAAACGTAACCTATAAATATATTTTCGAATCCTTATTTATATGTTTATAAAAACATTATTCTACAATATAAAGTATCTAAACTGTATATATTAATGTATACTTATCAAAGATATGTAGTTTTTGCTCCAAAATTGAAAATAATCATAAATTTAAAGTAACAAACGTAATGACACATGAATTTTAAATCAGCAAAACAATCAGAATTAAACAGATGGCAGCACAGTATATGACGTCACACTAATAAGGTCTATTGTCAAATTATTTTGAAACTAATAATATCTTTATAGGTAATCTGGCTTTCGTCCTGGTTTCTCGTGTGAAATCGCTCTTCAGTTAACTATTCAGAATGTAAAAAAGATATTGTCAAAAATAAATATATTGTTGCTATCTTTTTACATCTCAAAAGAGCTTTTGAAACTATTGGCAGATCTATTCTGCATCGTAAATTTCAACAGTATGGTATAGGTGGACAGGTTTTATACTGACTGATTGAGTATTGATTCAACCGAATGCAAAAAAAATAAGTTAATAACATTAGTTCCTCTGTTTGTAAAAATTATGTTGGAGTGCCTCAAGGAAGTGTAATAGGGCCTTTATTATTTATAATTTGCAATTCAGTAAACTTGTCTGCCGATGATACTCTCCTAGTTATTTCTCATGATAATTAGAGTACTTCAAATAAGTATTTACGTCACATACGTATTATGTAAACATAAAAGGCAATTACATGTGACGTCATTCTCTCTATTAAAAAATCCAACTGTATATTCTGAAACTAAAAAAAAATAATGAACTCACATTTGGTCAGATGTGCATGTTATAAGCGATAAATTAGACCTGAAATTTCTACACCGCCATTAGAGTTAATATATTTGGTTCAGATTAGGGATATATTTTATAAACAATTCCAATATTTTAAAATGTTATATTTATATTTTGTTAGCAGGTAGATAATTTGACATAACCGTCAACAAATTTTTTTTTATATAAAACGTGTATATATTTATAGAACATCACTATACATCTTATAACTAGCGTTTTAACAAACAGTTTGCGAAATCAAAACATGTTGAAACATATTTTATTAAACACCAGTAGATATTCTAATCTTATGACCTACAAGTATCCCAAAATGAACTTTAACCTAACAAAATGCCTAACTTACCAGCAAGATAGTTCCCGCGCAAATTACAATAAATTTTGACGATAATTTGACAAGATATGTAGCACTAGAACGTTTATATTTGTTTCTTGAACACTATAACCAAACAAAAACACCAATAACAGACACTAACCTACTTGACACAACAATGAAAGCTGCTTGTGTTAAAATTGATGTGTTTGCTGCCATCTATCTACGAGTAGACGAACTATTTTCGAGTTTAGATAGAAAACTGTAAAATAATTTACTAACCAGTGGCACATTTGGGGGAGGGCAATGGGAACATGTCACAGATCGTCTCAAAATGGGGCATGTGCCCCCTTCAAGATCAATGTAATAAATATTTAATAAATATAAAATAATGATACCGCAAAATCAGTTATAAATTTTACAACAAATAAGTTCTACCGCCAATGATTATCCCACCCCATGTCATAACAGTACCACCTTTGTAACTGTGAACTTCCTGGACGCGCCTCAAACGTTCCAAATTATCGGATCTTCTCCATACCCTTGTTCGACGAGAATCTGGATGAATTTTAAATATGGACTCATCAGTAAATAAAACTGTAGCCCAATCATTATCACGCCAATATTGCAAATTGTGACACCAGTCTAATCTTGCTCTGCGATTGCCTCTAGTGAGGGGTTGACATCTGATTGGTCGTCGAGATAGAATATTAGCTTCGTGGAGACGATTTCTTACAGTATCGCGACTAACGGTTAAGTTATGCGCTCGCTATAACTCCTTTACCAATTCGGGTGCTGTAATAGTAGGTTGTCTTCTAAAATTTAAGACCAAAAATCTGTTTTGACCTGCTGTTGTACAGCGACCACGTCCCGAATGTTGTTCGTGCGGACTCCCTGTTTCCCGGTAACGCCTCCATAACTAATTGATGACACTTTGAGAAACTCTCTTCTACGCTACATCAACTTGCTTGAAGCCAGCTTGGAGAAGTCCCACCGCACGATTCATCTCGTGCATAGTTATATGCTGAAAATGCTAAAAAATCACTGCCATCTCGATTTTTTTAAAAACGCAAGTAGCGAGTTTTGCAACTCGGCGCCTCATATGATATCCAAGAATAGGAGGACGGAACAACGTGAAGACTAAAAAATGGAGTACGAATTGTAGTGACGTAGTAAGAAGAAGAACAAAATAAAGTGATGATTAATGTGTTCTGTGAGGATGACTATAAAAAAAAGAAATTCGGCTTCACGAGTCCTGTATTACACGCTACTGATACTAACCATATTTTATTGTCATCCAATGATATTTATTTAAATTTAATCCTGAATTTGATTTAATCTTGTTTACTTAATCTATATTAATACTAAAGTACAGTATAGGTGGTATTTATGTCAATATTATAATAGAATTAAATAATATATATATTAATAAAATATTTATTTAATAACCATCTGTCGAATAACATCTTCTATAGTCACCAGCTGGGCATAATTCACCTTTATCATCCCTAACAATAGCACTGACAGTTGAAGAATGCGTAAATTCTTTTACTTGGTGACCACAGCTTTTTAGATAGTCTAGTTGGTGCTAGAAATAAACAAGAAATTAAAAATATCTTAAATTTTAATACTGGGATATGAATAGTAAGGTCATTGTGTTGATAGTGAATCAGGAGTACACAGTGATACAAATAAACGTAAGATTCTAAGAACAACACCATTTTGTCTTTTTCACATTCAGATCCTCTGTGTACGCGTTGTGTAGTAATTTTCCAAACACGTTATTATGTTTTTATCACTTACGATATCTACAATCCACGGCACAAACTCAGGGCCGGCTCAGACCTCGGATTTTAGGGACTTTTCCCGAGGCCCCGTGCTTGTAAAGGCCCCATATGCGTAATTTTAGGGCCCCGCACATTTTTTTTGCTCAGGGTAAGAATATATTTTTAATCTAAAAATTTTTTTTGACGGAAATTATATAAAAATTATTGTCCTAAGGGCCCCGCAAATTTTATTTTCCCGAGGCCCCGCAAAACTTCCAACCGGCCCTGCACAAACTAATATTGTATAATAACAGTACCCCTCCCCCATCCCAGATGTCTCTACTGATCGTTTTCAATTGTTTTAATGAAAATATATCAGGCTTACTTATTGTTGAGAACAAATAGTTATTTGCACACGGGCTTCTGTATGGAGAAGACCGTTTCTGCCACTATGTATGGTAGGACAATATAAACTTAGTGTAACCAATCAAGTATTAGTTTTATTTCTTTATTTAAAACTGGGGTTGCAGGCCAATATTTAAAATGAAAGAACGACCACTTGGCCGCAGCTGCTAATTATTCTACTTTTTATTTACCTCATCAAATTCTTTTTCATAATGCAAAGTCATTGGTAAAAGTTGATGATGTATTCTTGGACTGGAGATCGCCTTGTTTATATTTTCTTTTTGTAATAAATTTTGGAACATCACCTAATAAAATTAATTAAAAGAATTAAACAAAATCTTATTGAAATAACAATAAGATACCCGACATATAAATCAACTATATGTACAGAGACATAAAACTATAGGGACTTAAATGGAAGCAATGCTTCTGGGCATCGTATAATAAGGGGCTTCCAGAGGCAGACTCATGCCTTTTTATACACATATTTAAATGAGTTGAATCGACTTCCTATCCAGAGAGTGGTGTGAAGAATAAAGTGATTTCAATTCAGTCTATTTTTAAACCATAATTAAAAAATTCGAGGGAGTCCACGGCGGGCTGCTGTTAGGAGCAGTTGTTATTACAGCAACTATTTCTCACAGCAAACATGCTACGCGATTATGGTTGTTAAGCTAGTTGACTGTAAAGCAACATCTTGATATTATCATGTCCAAAAATGAAAACTTCTAAAGCCTGGAACAGAATGCACAGCGCGCTACGCCGTCAGCGCGCAGTCATTTGCGACGGCGTTGCGTTAGCGCCGTTGAGAATTTTCGCCTGCACACAATGCAATAATTTTTAACGCCGTCAAGTGTCACGAGACAACCTATATCTGTGTTTATACGTGCGCTTTCTTTTATTAAAAGTATAATGGATGATGAAGACTTGTGTGTGATGTTATTTATGTTGTATGCCAGTTATTTATACATATAAACACTTTACCATTCAGTAAAAACTGAGGTTAGGTGTTCTGCGTCAACGTTCAACGGTGTCAAAAGTTGGAAGTTGACGAACATTCAGTATCAACGGCGTTCGAACGTCATAGGACGTTGTCCATTCTGTGCACTTGCGTAGAGTCGATTCAAATAGAGTTGAGTTCATCAATAAAACTGTGCAAAAATGATTTTTCGTCTGGACGGGTCTAATTTACTTATAATAGGGGTGTTAGGTTTGTTACTCATAGCCGTAGAAGTCTTGTGTGAGTTAGGAGCTTTCAACGTGTTTATATAAAAATTTATTTTTCTATTCATAATTAATTTGCCTTCTGTCATTTATGACTGACATATTTATATTAAACAGCATTTTATTTATATTTTAATATATAGCTTTTAAATCGTTCCTTAACTAATTCAATAAAAAATATTAGTTAATTGTCTCATTTTGTTTAAAAATATTTTATTTGTCTCCGCCACTGGCGTTATCTTGTTTGCGCAATTTTGTAACGGTCGTGTATCCTTTTCTATTTGAATCGACTCTACGACAGCTTGGTTTTAACTTTCTTCTGACAGATAGCGCCGTCCGAACGCCGTTAACGCGCCGTAGAACTCGTTGCATTCTGTTCCCCACTTAAGGCATTTTACTAAATATACTATAATGATAGTATATATCACTAAACCAGTCACCATCAAAGCAATTTAGATGTCTCTATGTTTGCTTAAAACTCAAATAATTGGATTTTTATCTTCAATTTTGTACGCTGCTCTTGACTGTTGAGTGGGTACTTTATGTCGCTTCCCTTACTGTCTATGATTCATATTTACTAATATAAATATACAGTATATTCCAAACGATTAGGCGGAACTAAGAGTAATTTTCATTTTTGTAAGTTGTCATTAGCTATTTTTCTATTTATCTATCTAGTTCCGCCTAAACCAAAGGAACTACTTTAACTTAGATATTACCATAGCTACAGCGCTGATAATTCTAGTCCCTCCAGCTGCGCCCACTACCATTCTTACATTGCTTTTATGGTCCAGTACAATAGTTGGACAGATAGAAGACATGGGTGTTTTCCTGGGTTCTATAAAATTAGCTGGAGATGGAAACAAACCATACCTAACAATTAATGTGCATATAATAAAAAATCTTCATATTGCACTTAAGTAGAATGTATAAAAAAATCGTGAGTGCATCTCTCCTTTTTCACTTGTAGGCTCGTTACAACACTTTCTTTTTTCTTTCACTCATATTCAAGTACGGTAATCGATTCTCTATTACCCTTTTCACACTAGAACTTTAAGATCGGATGTTAAAGTGAATGTGTCTTTAAACGCTAATGAAAACGTATGACCTCGTCTAAATCTTAAACGATCTGCGTCTTAAACATCGTCCGCACTGCCAACATAATTTCTA
Source organism: Liopterus haemorrhoidalis (assembly GCA_963971575.1). NCBI lineage: Eukaryota > Metazoa > Arthropoda > Insecta > Coleoptera > Dytiscidae > Liopterus > Liopterus haemorrhoidalis. Next base: position 2,820,533 of record OZ020619.1, on the reverse strand, counting down.
TTATAAAAAAATATTCTTTGAATTTGTGCTGTCAACATTTTGTATTATTATAAACATGAATACTGTATTATATCGATGTTATAAGATTGTTATAATAAAATTATTTATTTTAATAATGTGTTTAATAAAATACAGAGCGACAATAATTGAGATAAAATGTATCGACTTACATGTTAATACAGGTGTAATATATTCTTTATTATAGTGTCTTTATTGTAGAATGAAATGAAATATCCATATTTGTTTATAATAATTCAAAATATGCGTCTGCGCAGACATTTCAAAACTGGTAATTTCCTGACGGTAACTTTAGGACAAAATTACTGTAAATGATGACAGCACCGGAGATTTAAACATCAAGTGTGAAAGCAAACCGGTGTTAAACATCGGTGAACTTTAAGTTCACTCGTCTTAAAAAAATACTCTTTGAATTTGTGCTGTCAACATTTTGTATTATCATAAACAAGAATACTGTATTATATCGATGTTATAAGAAGTTTATACTTATTGTTATAATAAAATTATTTATTTTAATAATGTGTTTAATTAAAATACAGAGCTACAATAATTGAGATAAAATGTATCAACTTACATGTTAATACAGGTGTAATATATTCTTTATTGTAGTGACTTTATTCTAGAATGAAATGAAATATCCATATTTGTTTATAATAATTCAAAATGTGCGTCTGCGCAGACAGTTCAAAACTGGTAATTTCTTGACGGTAACTTAAGGACAAAATTACTGTAGCTGATGACAGCACCGGAGATTTAAACATCAAGTGTGAAAGCATACCGATGTTAAACATCGGTGAACTTTAAGTTCACTCGTCTTAAAGTTCTATTGTGAAAAGAGTATATCAAACGATCAAACCCATAGAGATAATAATGCGAACGTAAACAGGGTTTACAGACTAGATAAGTGTGGCGTATTTTTACTAAAAGGTGCACTAATGCATTCAGCACATTTTAATTTTCTTCTTTGAATGATATAGCTATGATTTTACACCCAAATGCACAGCAGTTTACAATTTTAACTAATTTGAATTTATATCTATAGTATAGATATAAAAAGATTCTATATAATAATAGATTCTATACAATAAAAACTGAAAAATTATGTACCTGTTAATCTGTTCCGGTAGTGAAAAGTCGTTCATATGACTATTCAGTATTATACCAGTAGTATCAGATCTGAACATAGCTCCAAAACTGAAAACAAAACACTAATGTCTCTTTAATTTCGAATTAAAATAATGCCAAAATAGTTCAATTTAATTTGTGGAGATAATACCAACAGTGAATTGACGGTACTTGTAGCTGCAATAGCATCTCCATTTGGATGTACAAAATTTAAATGGCAAGTACCAGCATTGTTTTTATTCATAAATTTTCCACCATAATGCTTAGAATCATTATTTGTTTTCTTCATTGAAACTATTTGACTCTTAAGTACATCTGCCGTTTTATCCGATAATATTTCATCTACAACCTAATGAAAAATAAGTAAATTAGTAGATGAACCGAAATTTTCCAATTGGAGGGACAACAATTGCGTAAAAGCAAACTGTTATGAAATATGCACTGCTGTAAAATCACAAAATATTCTCAAATATAGTACTTAAATCATTTAAAAGGGTTATGCACCTAGAATTTGGAACTTTTAAGATTCCAGAAGTGTGATGTTTTTGAAAATCGGTCCATAAATAAGGAAGTTATAGCCATTTGAATTAGTTTTCACTTAAGCCGGTCTAGTTTTCAGTCTTAATCCGCGACCTAGACCGCGGATTAGTGAAAACTAGTTCAAATGTCTGTAACTTCCTTATTTATGAACCGATTTTCAAAAACATCACACTTCTGGAATCAGGACATCAAGGTGCTTCTGTCTATACCATTAAAAGTGCCAAATTCGAACTTGGACAAAAAAATTCTGCTCCAGTTTCGGCCGGAAAGTGCAGTACGGCCATTACTCGCTTATTTATGGGTAGATATCGTTGAAATTTTGCACCGGGGTGTAAAATTAGTCAATCTTTAAACATAGGTGCACGTAAGTTGGAGATATGTGGCACAGGGGCCTCAGGAGGCCCTTGAATTTTCAAAATGTCCTTAACTCGCTTATTTATGAACAGATTACGTTGAAATTTAGTATTTACTTATTTGTGGAACGCTGTCGTTAATATTTGACTAATTTTAAGTCCTTATACCAAATTTGGACAAAATCGGCTCATAAATAAGTGAGTTATAGACATTTTTCAACTTTGGGGGCCTCCGGAGACCCCTGTGCTTCATATATCTCATTTTCGTGCACCTGAGTTTAAAGATTACCTAATTTTACACCTCTGTGCTAAATCTCAGCGATATCGGCCCATAAATAACCGAGTTATAGCCGTGCTCTACTTTCGGCCGAAACTGGAGCAGAATTTTTTATCAAAGTTCGAATTTGGCACTTTTAAGGATACAGACAGAAGCACCTTGATGTTCTGATTCCAGAAGTGTGATGTTTTTGAAAATCGGTTCATAAATAAGAAAGTTATAGCCATTTGAACTAGTTTTCACTTAATCCGGTCTAGTTTTCAGTCTTAATCCGCGACCTAGACCGCGGATTAGTGGAAACTAGTTCAAATGGCTATAAATTTCTTAATTATGAACCGATTTTCAAAAACATCACACTCCTGGAATCAGGATATCAAGGTGCTTCTGCCGATACCCTTAAAAGTGCCAAATTCGGACTTTGACAAAAAAATCTGCTCCAGTTTCGGTCGAAAGTGGAGCACGACCATTACTCGCTTATTTATGGGCCGATATCGTTGAGATTTTGCACCGGGGTGTGAAATTAGTCAATCTTTAAACGTTGGTGCACATATATTGGATATATATAGCACAGGGGCCTCAGGCGGCCCTCAAATTTTTAAAATGTCCTTAACTCGCTTATTTATGAACAGATTTCGTTGAAATTTAGTATGAAGGCTCAATATTACTCAGGGCCGCTCTAACCACAGGGCTAAATAGGCTATAGCCCCAGGGCGCAGGCCTTTTGGGGCAGCAATTTTTATTTCCCCGTTTGCTATTCTGTGAATTTTCATACGGAGGGGCGCATTATTTTTAGTAGGCCACGGGCCCCGAATTTCTTAAGACGGCCCTGGTTAGAACTATACTATCAACACAGCTAGAACCGTAACTAGAGCTAGAACCGCTCTCTATAAGGTTGCACATCAAAAAAGATAAGATTTGATACGCTTTTATCGCGCTCTTATAGCTTTTATCACCGCCCCAACCAGAGCTACCGTGTTATTGTCGTCCACCCATGTGCAAACATTCATAAGACCGCTCTTTACAAGAAACGTACGCCGCAGGTGTACAAACTTTCTATACTTATTTGTAGACCGCCCTCTACTAGCAGGATTGTACTAAAATTAACCTAAAATGTCATCCCTTTGTTTAGCCGCTCGTGTGCGGTGCACACCTTGAATACCCGCACGTGGCATCCCTTGCTCCAATACAAACGTACCAACTTAAAAGTGTTTATATTACCTTTGAAACATTTTTTGCGAATTTACCATCACCAAGTTGCGTCCTGTAGCCAAATGCAAATTTAAAACTTTCAATTACGTATTGTAAAGCTATATTCTTGTCATGTATAGGAGCTAGGCGAGACAGAATATTTAAAATTAATAATAGAACGGACCCAGAACCTGGTGGTGGCATAGAATATATTGTCATATTATCTCGCATTTTTACTTTAGAGGGTTCCATCCAGTGCGGCCTGAAACAATATTAAAAACAATGAATTGTATTTTCTTTTAATTTGGTTTAATAATTCCCTTGTGTAAATAGGGGGAAAATTTTAAGATCGTAGCGCCACGCGGATTTTTTTGAAACCATTCTAAATCAGATACCACTTGACATTTACTAGTAAATAATAGCAAAAAGTGTATCAAAAAACAACAAAAAATAAATAATTGTTTGGGATTTTCTGATTTTGTGAAGTGACATTACTTGTAAACATCTAAAATACTACATTTTGTGATCTAGTTTTAAGTTATGGCGGTTTTCCATTGTCGATTATTTTAACTATATTGGGGGAAATAATAATTCCCGTGTTGTTTACCAAGGGGTAGAAATCTACAATGCTGAGCATATAATATTGTGTGGAGTCACTGAAAAAAACAGAGAGTTCATAAAGATTTATGCATTATGCCTAAATCTTGTGCATTACAAACCCACACACAATAACAGGAATTTTCAAGATATGCGATAATAAATACAAAATTGAAAATATTTTTTGTAGTCACTATCATTAAAATGTAATGAGCAAACTTTGATATAAGGGCTCACTTTTTTTCCAATTTTTAAATTGTTTATCTAAACATCGCGTCGATTCCTAACCTCTTGCTTTCCCAATTTTGTTTCGAACCGTACGGTGTCTGATATTGGTGGAAACAAATGAAACGATATTTCCCGGTTTCTTCTTTTCAATGAATTGCACATAGGCACACAACAATATGTATTATACATTTTTCAATGATTATAATAAAACTTTAAAAACAAACTTCATACAAAACCAATACACAAAACGAAATATTATCTGATGTACACAAGTTCATGAAACGCTCACCAGATGGTAGGGTGCTTAGCTGCAAATCCCTATAGTGAAGGATCCTCTAAAATACAATGTTTGAAAAAAAAGAACAAACGTAAACTGCGCGTGCCATCGAATACCTAATAAGTGAAGAGAAGAAAGAGCAGTCATTTATGAGTTAACTGCCGTTGAGCTTGTTTGGTGTGAATTTCATAATCGTTTGTACAATTCGCTTTTATTTACCTTGGCGATTTTTAATATGGACCTGAATAAACAGCAGCGTGTCTTTTGATTAGAACTTAGAAAGACGGTACCAGAAACACTTGAACTTTTGAAAACAGCTCTTGGGGAAGATGGGTCGAAATCCTTTGAAAAACTCGAAATACTAAATTTCTAAAACCAACGAAAAGATTACCTAGTTTCGCGAATCAATCCATACTAATCAACTTTTGTTTGTTAGAGGTAGTGTAAATTTTCACCCATAATCGTAACTATAGTAGTTTAGTTAAAATACCGACTTCAGTTGAACAACCCTTAAATCTCTCCCAAGAATAAATGCAACCAGCTAGAAAACACAGAGACTTCATGTCCGAAGCCACTCGCGCATTCGGACTCATTAATGGGAAATCTCGAGTTTTGATAGATGTGCAGAGTACAAACAATTAAAGTATATTAATGTAATATTCAAAATTAATCAGCCACGGCGCCTAGGACATGTGCTGTCTGTCATACTGTAGATCAGCGTTTCCCAACCTATTTTCATGGTGGACCGGCAAGCGACCTACAAAAAAATCGCGGACCGGCAAGTTCAGAAATGTCTATCGCAAAAGTTTTATATTTTTTATTGCACTGTGCAAAATGTTTGTACGATTAATATTATTTATTATTTTGTAAATAAATGGTCGCCATTTTGAAATGGTTAAATTTCAAACAAAACTTTGTACGATATTTTGATATCCTTGTAAAGCTGATTTAATGTACTTTCAAGAAAAAATAATTAAAGTACTAATTCCCTATGCTAGATAAAAAGTTTTCATTGACAACAATTTTCGCTGAAACCGGAAGCGATGCATAATTCTTATTATAGTCCTTAAGTGGGCCCTTCTGTCTATTTTAACTTTTTTTGTGAAGAATTTTTTATATCTCTTAAAATAAATTAGTTATTCGAGGTGCGGCGTTTTATCACTGTCTGTATCGTTTATTGTGGAAAGTAACATAATTATTATTTTGTTTTATAAGTTAACATAATTTTTTGTTTTATAAACTTGCATATAAAAATAATTCTGCGAACCGGCAAAAAATCTCGCAGACCGGTGGTTGGGAAACACTGCTCTAGATACGCCTCTGCGAAGGTGGTCAGATCTAGTACAATATATTTACTAACTTGTAACTAGTCATATCTTCTTTTGTAATAATTCCTCCATGCTTTCTAATATCTTCTAAAAACCCATCGGTTAGCGTGCCATTATATAAGACGTTTGGGCCTTCTTTGGCAATCATACCTAAAGTTCTAGCCAACTTAGGGCGATATATCTTTGGTTTTCCACCAGAAAAACTATTGCAAAAATCTCCAAAAACACATCTACAAAATATTCAGTACAAACTACTACTAACTCACTTTTCTGTGAGCAATAGAGTAGAAATTATATAGTAGTAAGCTAGCGCGTAGTAATAGTAGAAGTTAGCGGTTAATTACATTACTCCCGCTTTATATAACTGTTTTTTTACCGGAGACTTGGTGAATTCATGACCATAGTTTCATATTCTTTCAAGCATCTCGCAACAAATGGTTCTGCTTTAGTTCCGTGAGTACATAGGTTTATTGCTGCATCAAATAATTCTGCCCAAGGTAATTTTCCATATTTCTGATGCAATTCCCAGTATCCTTTCAGTTCTCCAGGAACAGCCACAGCAAGTCCTCCTAAAAATATTTTAAAACAAATATCCGGCGTACGTTTTTTTCAATTTCATTACGGAAACTCCTTGACTTAAGAATTAATATAAAAATTCTATATACCGTATAGAGAGCCAGTAAATTTGTTATTAAACATGTTTTTGTGGGCTGCCAAAGGAGCTACTTCTCTGGCTAGTAGGATTTCAACTTTTCTCGTCGCTCGATGGTACATTGTCATAGCAAAACCACCGCCTAGTCCCATTCGTTCTGAACAAGCTACACCATCGCATAACATCGTAGCTATCGCCGCATCCGCAACCGATCCACCTTTCTGCATTATGCGCCTAAAAATTTAAAAACTGAAACTATTTTTTCAACTCTTAAAAAAGATTCTTGTATTTGGCAAATATTAGAACTCATATGCCCGTATTCATAAACAATAATGGCTATTGAGAAGTGACATTACCGTTGGCGGCGCTGTACTTCAAGGCAATATGGCTGTCGTGTCTAGTATTCAGCTGTCAATATGCTAACAGCGAAAAGGTTAATTTAAGCACAGTACATTTTTATTTTATGAAAATGCGAGTAAATATTTACGAAATCTTTTAATTTTCACGCGCTACACATGTATTGAGGTGTATAACAGAAAGTGGCCATCAAATTACAGTATTTAAAGTTTAATTTTATTAGATTTATTTAAGTGTAATTTGTAGTTTTAATGTGTAATTTAATTTTATGTGGTACATCTGAGTGTCGGTCATCTGAATTTACAATATATGGATTATGTTTGTAAACAAGTGCATTATGTTCATTGCCTCATGAAATAAAATTAGTTTTAGTTGGACAGAAGCAGCTAATATTATTAGCTATTATTAATAATATATTAGTGCAGATTAGTTTTTCTGCGACAAACGTAATGAACAAACTCGCATAGTATCAGTTACTTTTTAACTTAAAATATATTCCCATGCCTTCCTCCTATCCATAACCCAATCTTTTCCAATCTGGACTTAATATTAACTTTCCCTCCATTTTTCTTAAGAAAAGAAAGAAATTAAGATGCCTATCTTTGTCCTGTCTTGAATGACAGCCAAAAACACTACAATTTGTTCTACTTTTACAGTTTTTCACAACTTCTATCGACATTCTAACAAAAAATCAACTCTAGAACATATATAATAATTTCAAACAGCACTACAGGCGCCTAGTACAATATTTGACCACCAGACTGTGTATCCGAGCGTGTTAGTACTCTGAGAAGTGACATTACCTATAGAGGCGCCGTTTTCGCTTACAAAACGGCGATTGGAATAGGATTTTTTGACATTTGCCATTTGATACACAAGAATTCATATTGCAGTTAATTTTCTGTTGCAATTTTAAAGACATTTTATTCTAGGGTGACCATTTTCTTAAGAAGGCAATGCGGGACGGAGCAAAAAAAAAAGCCTCATCTCCCAAATCCAAGTGAAGAGCAAAAAAAAAGATCCTCATCTCCCAAATCCAAGTGAAGAGCAAAAAAAAGGTCTTCACCTCCCAAATCCAAGTGAAGAGCAAAAAAAAGGTCCTCACCTCCCAAATCCAAAATGCGGGACAAAATGTTAAAATGCGGGACTTTTGCGGGACGCATCTTAATGCGGGACAAAATGTTAAAATGCGGGACGAATGGTCACCCTATTTTATTCACTTTAACACCTAGAAACAATGCAATTAAATGAGCCACATCCATCAAAATCCTAGTCCGTTAAGTTCCAAAATATTCCGCTAGGCGTCACTTCAGTTATTGTCAGTTCTCAACAGCGCTTGCTTGGTCTTAGCATTAGACAAATACTTAACCCCAACCCCTCTTTGTAACTTGTAACTGTAACCAACGTACGCCATTGGATATAAACATATGTTTACATGGTTGCGCAGTCTTCCTTCCATTCCAGTCCTTACCTTCCGACCATGGCACATAATTTCCCATTGGCCGTGATTGCGGCTTGTTTAAACACTGTATGACACATTCCTATTACAACGACATATACTGTAAAGAATATGACGGCATAATTAACTATCATAATCTGCTTCTCATTTTTGTTTGGAGAAAACCTTTGAAAATATTTCAAAAAGAATTTTTACATTTCCTCAACCAAATAAATATGACATATTGACACATTGTTAAATTGTTTATTAAGCCTACTCGATTATCATCCTTATAATTTAGACTTGCGACCAGGGGCGCAGACAGGAGGGGGCTCCAGTGGGTCCGAACCGCCCCTAAGATTTAAGGCGAATGTTTGTAATTATATCATAATAAGTAAAAAAACTCAAAATATAGTGGATGTATAAACATACGAAATTTATTTTTATGAAATGTCATAACATCAGTAAAAATCAGCTGTGGCCACCACAGGACCGACCGATATCGTAAAGTACTTGTATAAAATACATTCTAGCAGCAGAGTAGAAATAACTTGGCCTAATATTTTCTAACAGAGATATTATTTATCATAACCCTGGAAACGTTACATATAAGTATGAAAAAATTAAGACAGAAAAATTTTAAAAAATTTGTCGAAATTTTTCGTTTTATCAAAAAACGTCTCAAATAAAAGTTATTAGTTATTGCATTTATAGCAACTTTTGTTCAATAAATTTTTTCGAAATATTTTTCTGTTGCTAAATATTCGCAAAAATCTTAAAATCGAGTAAACTCCCATTTCTAGTCAACCGATTTTTACCAAAAGTTGATCAACTCGTGTCATTAAAAGCTTAAATATGTAGTTTCATAAAAATCCTTTCAGCCTAATTTGCTCTGCACGTGTACACAGACAGACGGACAGACAGACATCATGCTAAAAATAGTCAAAACGTTATGTAGGGACCTCAATTCGTGGAGATCCATCGAAATCTCGAAACGTCAAAATTGATATGATCACAATACCTCCCTTATATATGTTGGCGGTCGATAAAAAGGTAAGAAATAGAGACTTGAGGTTTGAATTTTTGGAATTCTCACACCTTGTTTTGTCTAGAAAAAATTAATGTTCGGTCCGTAATGACCTAAAACTATTAGGGAAAATTTTAATTTTTTTTTGGAATTTAAAAAAAATCATATCTCATAAAAGGGAAGAAATAGAGACTTTTGAATTTTTGGAATTCTCACACCTAGTTTTGTCTAGAAAAAATTAATGTTTGGTCCGTAATGACCTAAAACTATTAGGGAAAATTTTAATTTTTTTTGGAATTTAAAAAAAATCATATCTCATAAAAGGAAAGAAATAGAGACTTTTGAATTTTTGGAATTCTCACACCTTGTTTTGTCTAGAAAAAATTAATGTTTGGTCCGTAATGACCTAAAACTATTAGGGAAAATTTTGATTTTAATGGAATTTAAAAAAATATTATCTCAAAAAAGGTATGATATAGAGCTTGAGGTTTGAATTTTTGGAATTCTTACATCTTATTTTGTCTAGAAAAAATCAATGTTTGGTCCATAATGACCTAAAACTATTAAGGAAAAATTTGAAAAAAAAATGTTGGCGGTCGGTAAAAATGGAGTAACAAAAAAATAATAAGAAAAATATTTTTATTATAGTTCTGTACATGTAAAATACAATAGATTTTGTCTTTATATCTCCTTATAAACTTATTTTTTATACAATAAACATAATTATTCTATAATATCATAGAACTGAGGCAAATAAATTTATTAGTTTACATTTTTTAACAAATTTACAATTTTTTATATAAAGCTTTATTAACTTTTGAATTGGTTGGTCTTTTAATAACATCACTGATGAACTGTCCAATTTCAATGAGTTTAGGAAGATCCAGCCCTGTGTGGACACCCATGCCATCCAGCATATAGACCAGGTCTTCAGTAGCTACATTGCCGCTTGCTCCACGAGCATACGGGCAACCACCCAGCCCAGACACAGATGAATCTATCACAGTTATGCCATGCTAGAAAAAATAAATAAATTAATTAATAAACAAACAATTATCAATAAAACAAACAAAAAATATATAGCGAAGAAATCATAAAAGATCCATTATGCGATTTTTTCACTACGAATGACATATTTAAAAGCGAGCAATGGCGCACCCAGGGAGGGGGCCCGGGGGCCCGGTCTCCCCTATGAAGGAAGAAAATTAAAATAAAAACACACAAACACACTAGAAAATTTTAAAAGTAGAGATGAGGACCTTTTTTTTAGATCGTCACTTGTATTTTAGAAGTGAGGACTTTTCTTTTAAGTTATCACTTTATATTTTCATAATTTAAATAATTTTGTCTTCCCCCCCAACAAAAATGTGTGTAAGAGAGAGATGGAGATAGGCCATTTTCCATGTGTTGGAGAGAGACAGTGATATATTGGTCAAAATGTATTTTTTTGTTTAAATAATTGTTTTCAGGCTACAAATGTTTGTAAATGGGTATAATTATTATAAAATATCGTATGTTTATAAATTTAATGTCCTATTTCACTTGTTATCACCGGATTTATTAAATTTTTGTGTATTCCCTCGATATAAAATTTTATTACTCCAGAACTATGTTGAATTAAGAAATGAAATTTTGACAGTAAATAGTTGGAACCCTACTGAATGTCCCATAAAAATTTAATTTCTTAATTCTCAAAGGTTTTTGAAATACTAATTTTTAAGTATATTTCCATATATCCCAATTCGCTGTTTAGTTGGAGGTTCTGCCATTGTAGCTCGTAGCACTGTGTTACAACAATGGCCAAGCAGTTGACATTTCGTGTTTTGCGATAAATTTTTATTGAAAAAACTAGTAAAAAGTTGCCATCGAATTCAAAAAACATTAAAAACAATTAAATTAACACCTTAAGAACTTTTTTAGTTAATTATATCATCCTAATCGAGTGTTTGTGAAAAAATGTGAGTATAACAAAATAGCGTCTCTCAGTAAGCAGAATTTCGCATTTTAGAAAATTAATATTTCAACTCTGGAGCTGATTTAAAAAATTTGGTAGGTATACACGTCTTATTTAAGAATTTTTTTACCCCTTGACACTGTTTTGTTGATGTATTTTGTTTATTTTTTTGTTTTTTGTAACATTTTTTTTACGTGTAAGAGAGAGATGGAGGCCTTCATGTATTGGAGAGAGACAGCATAATATTGGTAAAAATATTTTATTTGTTCAAATAAAGGTTTTCAGGCTAAATATGTTTGTAAGTGGGTATAATTATTATAAAATATCATACATTTATAATTTTTATGTCCAATTTCACTTGAAATTTCTGGTTTTATTAATTTTTTGTGTATTCCCTCCATATCGAATTTTATTACTACAAAACTATGGTAAATTAAGAAAAGAAATTTTTATAGTAAATAGACTAAACTCTACTGAGTGCCCAAGAAACAAAATAGGAAGAGTTTTTATTAAGAATGAGAAAATGTGTGGACAATAATGGTGGTTTGATCGAACATTTGTAATTTTTTTTTTTTTTTGTAAAATAATTGTAAAAAGTAATAGTTTTTTTTTTTCTAAACAGTCAAATAGTTTATTTTAGAGATATTTTGTTTCTTTTTTTATTGTTTTCAAAGCTTGCTACGTTCAACTTTGTAAAACTTACGTTGATTATTATTTTGTAAATAAATGGTCGCCATTTTGAAATGGTTAACATAAAAATATGATTTTTTGGTGTCATTGTAAAGCTAATTTAATGTACTTTTAGGAAAAAAATATAAAATTATCGATTCCCTATGCTAGATCAAAAGTTGACATCATTTCCGGTGAAACCAGAAGTGCCTCAGAATTCTTATAGTAACCTTTAGATGGGCCTTTTTGTCTAGTTTAACTTTTGTTCTGAAGATTTTTTGTATCTTTACAAATAAAGGAGGTTTTCGGGGTGCCCTGTTTCAAACAAACACCCTGTATATTAGTGATACTTACATCCATAGCTGTACAAATATTGGCTAAAGCCTGTCCATAAGTGTCGTGGCAATGTATCGCTAATTTTTGTGGTGGCGCCACCTTCATAACATCCCTTAACATGGCCTCCATCTTTGATTTAGTTCCTACGCCAATAGTGTCCCCTAGCGACACTTCATAGCAACCTAGTTTCAGCAATTCTTCAGTCATTTTAGTAACAGCAGTAGGTTTGATATCACCTAAAAAAAATGATGTGAAGTGTAAATTTTCACACATTTCAGGGTTTTGCAGGTATTTAGTAAGTGAATGATGATTATTTGGGATGCCAAAACAAATTTTATATTAAAATATTTTTTTTGTTAATTTTAATTCGAACGCCTAATACCATTATTTAAGTTTCTAAATATGTGCAGTATTTTTTTTTATATAGCAAGGTTCATTAAGAATTTTAAAAATTGCGCCTATGGCTTCCATTGATTGTTATAAGTTCCGCCCCTCTGATTTCGTGTACATTGAAACAGAATTAAATTATAATTTAAACAATTTCCACTGGTTATTAAATTTACGCTTTTAAAAATTAAATGCAACATTTGCCAAAACTATATAAACAACAATATAAAAATTTAAAAAAAAACAAAAAATAATATTGTCTCTTCTCGCAGGGTTCGATCCCTTTCGGAACGAGTTACTTGGGTGAAACCCCAGCGTCAAAACCACTACACCAGCATACACGTTCCATTGTAGCGTGTTACAAAGCTATAACTTGTGTACATTATTAGCAAAAAATCACAAAAAATGCGTTTTTTCCAAAAAGGTAATCTGATCAAAAATTCCTGTTGTACTATTTCGGTTCACACCAATGTACATTACTTGGAATTTTTTCAGATTTTTAGTTTAAACCATCTAGGCTACAGGGTGTGGGACAATTTTGTTTTGCACAATTTTGGCAAAAATCACTTCAAAATAATTTATTTTGCAAAAATAAAAATTTGATCGTTAATCCACGTACCAAGGGCATTCATTTGATACCCTACTCAGAATTATAAAAAAAAAATTTTTTTCGTTGAGCACATATTTGTTTATATTTTTAGTGGGATATGTTTTTTAGATGTTTTAGTATTATTCCTATGTGCGGGCCAAAGAATTGTATAAGCATGTCAAATTTCAACTCTCTAGGTTTATCCGTTTGGCTACCATTTTTACCGAATAGACAGACAGACGACAAAATGACGGTATAAGGGTTTTTTGGTCATACCTACAAAACCCTAAAAAAGACTTTTATAGTCATACAAAGCACTAATACATCTCTTAATCTTCTGTGGTTAGAAATATACCTTAAAACAATATATTATTTAAAGATGTTAGCTAAAGCTCGTTCGGTATTAAAAAATACAGAGTATCATAAATTACGTCATCAATTCTACGAGAAAAAAACAGCTGAACACATTGACGTAGGTAAAAGTTTTTAATAAAAGTTGTACATGCCAAAAGGCGCATATAGCCATTGTTATTGTGCGCCAAAAATTTTAACTAACTAACTTGTGCATACCAAACATACAAAATTATGAATTTAAAATTAATTTTTCCTTGTATTAGCACACGATATACCTAAAAAAATAAAATAATAACGGAAATAAACAAACAACATCGCACAATACTCGTAGTCGAAATCAAAATAAAGTAAGTGACGCCATTGAAATGTGTTAAACTATCTGTTGATAACTTGAGCAAGGGAACCAGTAACTTCCGCCTGTATTTTTCTTATACCGAACGAGCTCTACTTAAATTTGTTTCATACCTTCATAAGGGCATCCCACTATGCAGGATACATATCCTCTTATTAATAAATTATTCTTTTTAGCATCATCTATTACTACTTTTATTTTTTCCAGCGCTTCCAAAGCTGAACAATTTACATTCTTTTTCGAAAAACTGTCTGATGCTGAAGCAAAAACAGCTATTTCTTTCACTCCAACAGATAACTATAATAATATAAATATAATTTAATATCTAATTAACAAATATTTTTAATTATAATCACTTATTTATTATTTCATTGCAACCATTTTACATGTAAAAACAACTAATAAAAGAAAAATTTTAAATTAAATAAAACACTTAGTAGAAGTTCCACTTAATATATTGTAATAAATCTTTACACATTTATTTTGGCTACTTGGCCATTGTTAAAAGACCATAAAAAAGAAAATATTATGACTGTTATACACTTTTAAGAATACTGTTTTCAGATGTAGCAGGTTAGGGGTCACCATTAGCTAATATATGTATAGATTGTTGAGGAAAACATTACTTTTATTTCAAACAGAAGAAATTTGAATACTGGTGAATACTGGTTGAATGATGGTGAATTATTTAATGAAATTTGCTTTATTAAAAATTATATTACTAATGAAGTTAACAGTAGAAGCATGTATTTATACCAGTTATAATTCTGAAATGAATTGTATACAACTTTCTGATCTTTTAAAAGATAAACCAAATAAAAAAATATCAAAAAAAAAAAAAAACGTTCATGTAAAAAATATTAACATTACATTCCATTTATTGGCATCTGACACTACCGATAGAGGCGCTACTGCATTCACATCATGGCTGACTTTGGTAGGATATTTTTGACAGAATCAATGTTATCTTCATGTGATATTTATTGAAACACACGGGAACACACTCTAAAATGGTCTTTAACTGTCTTTCCACTTTTAAGAACATATTCCCATGCTTGTCACAAACTCGACTATCCTACAACCGTCAGTTTCTCAAAATCTCACTAGAGGCGCTTCAGTTATTGTCAGTTGACAATATTTAACATAAAATTGTATTTTAATTATTTTTTTAAGAAAATCATTTTGATATAAATTTATTTTAATTTTAATCTTGAGCCTTTTATTTATGTATTTATGAAAATTATAATTATCATAAATGAGATATTTTCATAATAATTCTTAAGAAACTAATAAAAAAAAAAACTTACAGCTGATTTTAGACCAGTTAAATTAGGAACAAGAACTGGGTAAGAAATATTGGATTTTTTATTAATGCCTTTAAAAACTTCAGTATTGTCACCCATTTGAGGTACCCATTTTGGACTTACAAAACTTAAAAAAAATAGTACATTACAAAATGTTATAAAAATTAGTAAAGGGCAAAAATATTAACTATATATATTTGATACTTCGATGTTGTTTTACGAATACAAATCATAAGTTCATGCAGTTTGTAGATATCATTTTAATATAAAATAATTCGGAACGATTGAAAACAACTGAAAAAGTAACATACCTAGTAACTTCTATGCTTTGTAATCCTGTTTCGGATAATTTATTGATAAAATCAATTTTAATATTTGTCGGTACAATTTCTTTCTCATTCTGAAGGCCATCTCGCGGTCCAACCTCTACTATACGTACCGCTGGTGTCTAATAAGTAAAATATTTGATAAACGAATACAGTTTAACCTTGTTTAAAAACTATGTACTATCATCTACATTGTCAATATATAACAAATGAATCGTAGTCATTAAAATATGTTCACTTAAAATTAACTTACCGATAAATGTCTGCTGTGTCTTAAGATTACATTAGCACTATTTAACTTATTAGCATTTAAAATACATGTTTTTGTTAATGTAGAAAAGAGTTTACTAGTATTCATTATTTTAAAAAATGTAATATTTTTAGGTTAGGTCAACAAGTGTCAAAAACAAGTGGAACTTTGACCACCATGTGATATTACACCCAGAGGCGTGCGTAACATTTAATCATTTTTTCTTTTTTAATTAATGACATATCAATGGCGTAAAATAAGATTTGAAATGGCAGGAATGGTTCTGAGTCCCATTTTTATTTAGCCGTTATTTAGCCTAGCAGTCTTAGATAGCCCCACAATTGTTATATTTCTTAGCCCAAAAATTCTAGTTACGCTACTGATTCTTAACATCCGTGTGCCCCAAAAAAGTGTACACCAAACTTTCTTCAATAATTTTAAAACTATACAAGCTATAGTCCGTTCAAAGGTGAGAATGCAGTATTGCTCTTATGGCAAATGGAAGCCGTGTTGCCAAATGTTGTAAAAGTATCAAATGTGTCAATTATAATAATATGAAAAACTCGTATGATTTACAAAAATCAACTCTTATAAAACTCAAAATAACACTCAACAAAAACAAGTGACCATTTGTAAAATACTGCGTCTACAAAGATCAGCGCATTTTAGAGCTGGCAACGTCAACAAGCAAGAAAAGGATAGCGTCATTGTATAAACCCATTAGAGAGTATGCAAAAGAACTACTCCATATGCCCTGTACTGCATACTCACCTTTAAACGGACTATAGCTACAATATAATAACTGAGTTGAAGAGAGGAAGGTCCAAAGAGTTTAATGTAATTACTTCCAAGATCAAATAACGCAATAATGAGCGGCGAGCACAGTTTTTTTTTTTCAAATCGACGATCGGTGTAAAATTACTATAACTCGGGATCGCAACCTGACAGCTTGTACCGCGAGGTATCATTCGTTTCGTCTATGCGATATCTAACGATATCTCTAATAATATTTGAGAGAAAACTTGATTAGACATCAAAAAAATTAAATAAATCATTTTAAACATGAACTGTGCTCTTACTTATTTCTAACACTCACGCGACGTATTCTACGCCCAAAACACCTGCAGCCGTGACTTCGACAAAGCCTCCGTCTTCTTGTTACGTTTGTATTTTATTTTACAAACATTTAGTTTACAAGAATTACTTTATGATAAAGTGACCATTCGTCCCGCATTTTGCGGGACTGTCTTGCATTTCAACATTTTGTCCCGCATTAAGATGCGTCCCGCAAAAGTCCCGCATTTTAACATTTTGTCCCGCATTTTGGATTTGGGAGGTGAGGACCATTTTTGTGCTCTTCACTTGGATTTGGGAGGTGAAGACCTTTTTTTTTGCTCTTCACTTGGATTTTGCGAGATGAGGACTTTTTTTTGCTCTTCACTTGGATTTGGGAGGTGAAGACCTTTTTTTTGCTCTTCACTTGGATTTTGGGAGATGAGGACTTTTTTTTTTGCTCCGTCCCGCATTGCCTTCTTAAGAAAATGGTCACCCTACTTTATGATGATTATGTAACAAAATTGACGCATTGTTGAGATTCTTTGTAGTTCTATTTTAACTTTATTGGATTTGACATGATACTTAACAAGGGCAAGACATAAGAGTAACTAATGGATAAGGTCAAAAATAAGGGCCAAAGGAAAATAATACAAATCATTATTTCAGTCGTCTTTATTGTAATCAGTATTCATTTTTTTGTATCCTGAAACAAGAAAATATAAAGTCATTCTTTAGATTATTCTAAAATTATTTATTACGAGGGTTTCCTTTTATGTTTTTACAAACGACCACTATATGGCAATTTGAAATGTGTCATTACTATATTCGTAAAATTTAACATTTGTTATTGTGAATCGGTTTCAGCTTATAAATTGACCGAGTAGTTTATTGACGATGAGCGTTTAAAAAACTTTGTAAAAAATGGATATTACTCGTGAAGGATTTCGTTGGATGATTTTTTTAGTATTTTAGTAAACACCTAACTCAACAACAATACCTTAAATGTATAAAAATACACACTTTCATTTTTAACTTACATCATATGTCCGGTATGCTAGGAAAATCAGTTTCATAGCTGTCATCAGAGACCAAATTGTATCCTAAATAATTTCTACTGTATTTAGGTTTATACCCCTCGTGTTTAAATAAAATCTTTTTACTTATTTTCATTATAAACCTGGCTGTTTTCCTTACTTCCTGTTTTAAATAAATTGCTACCTTATTTAGAGCTGAAATATTTCAAATTAGGTTCAAAGGATGAATACAATTTGAGAAATACAATTTTTAACATTTATCATTACTCATAACAAATTAAATTTTATTCAGTTTATCGTCAAATAAAAAGGATTTTTATTGATTATATGCTTCGTGATTTTCTTGTGCTTCTTATTAATTTATTTGTTCATTTCTTCTTCTGCTTCCTTTCCTTCTTTGTCAAATGACTTTACTTGTTTGATTGGTAAGAATAATCTCCAAACTCCTCCGAAGATTCTTCTGCAGAATCTTGTCCTAAGATTTGAAAAGTAAACTTTTTTAACTTACCAAAAAACTTTATCCTGAATAAAGTTTTTTAGCCAAAAATTAACTTTACAAATTATTTATCAAATAATTACAAGTATTCTGATCATAACTAAGAAGTGAAATATTTATCCAACTTAGCTCCTATAAATTTACAAATAGAACATAACCCTGTTTCTTCCATGTTAATTTTATGCACGGTGTATTTAATTATTTTTATGCTGTGTTTACAAACACAATACAGCTATAAAAGTTTAAAAAAATGGTAGTACTTTTCCCGCCGTTCCCCCACCTTTTTCCGTCATGACCCATATGCCCGGTCTTAAAACCCCGGACACATAGAGCGTACTCTAAATACTCCCTCGACCGCTAAACAAGTGTAATTGTGTGTACTCCAAGCGTCAAATCGAACAAGTTTGAGTGTACAGAACGTGCTCGGAGCAATCGGAGCGTCAAATCGAATGTATCCAAATATACTCTGTGTAGTGTGTGTGTTTTTTTTTATAAGTTTTCATATTCCTATTGAATTTAAATTGCTTTAAATTTTACCTTTAACTTCGTTTCTATTTTCATCTTGATCTGTAAAAATATATTGTGTTAATACTTAATTAATTTATTTAATTTAGTTTTATTTATTAAAATACTCAAATTTGAAATACATACATTATTTCAAATATATCCCTATTCGCGACTGAAACTAACGTTGGCGGCGCTGCGTACAACAGCTAATGGCGGAGGAGAAGCGTATATGTCAGAAGTTTTTTCTTAATATTTATCTGTTCAAACAATATTTCGGCAAAAAAGCACTGTATTTAAGTCACTATATTTTAAAATACTTCTTAATTCACATAAACTGCAGCACAACACGCTACAAATATTATCCAAATATACGCTTCTGTTTAATTTAGCCAGTCACTACCAGATGTCTCACTGTTATTTGCAGCTAGGAAGATTAAGTAAAAGATGCGCTATTCGTGTGTAAAATGTGTGGAAACCCTTACTGAGTGAGAAAGATATATATCGCGGTACTGCGTACACACGTAAGACGCTATTACTATGCTAAATTGTTAAATATACACAAGGTGGCGAAAAGAAAAATGTTCAACAGACTTGTGATATTTCAAAACGAATAAAAATATGTGTATCTATTTGTGTTATATATTTTATTTCCATACTTTCATTTAATCAATTATCACAACCAAAAAAAATTATCAAACCATCCCTTATAGGTAAAGATTAGAATATTTCTATGTAATGTAAAAAAATATATATCAAAATTAACCCATCTACACCCCCTCTACCATATATTTCATTTTGTACATTCGTCTTTCAATCCTTCATTATCGAACGATAAAAATTAAATTAATTTCTGGTTTGTGGGGGGATACTCAAAGGAAGTGGCCCTTCAACGTCTTATCAGAATATTTGAAAAGGACCCATAGCTAGCCACCTCTGGTATTTTGAATCATTAAATTTAATAGAGATTCTTGCAATCGGGTCATAGTCATGTAATTTTTGCAACAAGATGTTTGGGTAGTATTATTTGGCACTAATATTTTTCAAGCTTATTTTATTTATTGTAACTACCACTTTATCCTTTAACTGACTGATTAAATTCATAATACTGCATCCTTTATTGGCAGCCTTTATTTTTTAAAATACCATTAAAGATTGTTTTAATGACAAATAATATTATTTTAAAATGATTAGATAAATTTTAAATACACATTTATACAGTTTCAGGTCCGTTTGACACGATATGCAGAAAATTAACACCGTGTTATACAAATTTCTCAAATATGTTATAAAATTTGCTATGAGATTACGAGATTTTAGAATAATTTCTAAGAAATTCCATAATTATTTTCATTTAAAAATACGCTTGTTTCAAATTCAAATGTAGCACATGCGCATTACGTAGTTGCAGTGTGTACAGTACAGACATATATTGCTTTCTTTCTCAACAGGGGTTTCCACACAATCGTCAATGTTGTTAGTATACGAATAGCGCATCCTTTTGGCATCTGACACTACCGATAGAGGCGCTACTGCATTCACATCATGGCTGACTTTGGTAGGATATTTTTGACAGGTTCAATGGTATCTTCATGTGATATTTATTGAAACACACGGGACCACACTCTAAAATGGTCTTTAACTGTCTTTTCACTTCTAAGAACATATTCCCATGCTTGTCACAAACTCGACTATCCTACAACCGTCAGTTTCTCAAAATCTCACTAGAGGCGCTTCAGTTATTGTCAGTTGACATTACTTAATCATCCTAGATTTGCAGTCGCGAATAATCTTAGGATTGTAAACTTTAAGAGAGAGAACTTGGAAATATAGTTTCAGAGAAATTATATTTTAGTAGTGATACTTACAATGATAATTATAGTAGTGAAAGAGACTGTCTGGACTACATGTTAGTCCTAAATAAAGGGTCATAAACAAACCAACAAACAAAAAATATCTCATTATTACTTAGTTGAATTTTTACTAATAATATTTTTATAACTATCTTCTTACTAAAACTGTGTGTAGACGATCTGACTAAAAAATATTATAATATAAATTATCAAACAATACTTCATTATTTTTGATGTGGACTGAAAATAATTTTGTATATTATTTATTTAATTAGTTATTGTGTTGTAATTAATATATAAATTATTACTTGATTACCTGGATTATTACTTGGTTTCGGCCGACTTGTGAGAGATAATTAATTCGACTAATATGTTGTAAAAAAGACCGTTGTGTTCTGGTATTCAGGGTGAGCCCCGCACACGGGCGACACTGCTATTTTCGCGGCTTAGCTACGTCGCCATATTATTTGATTTGTGGCTATTACCCTTTTCACACTAGAACTTTAAGATCGGATGTTAAAGTGAATGTATCTTTAAACGCTAATGTGAAACCGTATGGCCTCGTCTAAATACAAGCGATGTTTAAGACAGAGATCTGCGTCTTAAACTTCGTCCGCATTGCCAACTTAATTTCTATTATAAAAAAATACTCCTTGAATTTGTGCTGTCTATATTATATATTATAATAAACAAGAATACTGTATTATATCGACGTTATAAGAAGTTTATACTTGTTGTTATAGTAAAATTATTTATTTTAATAATGTGTTTAATAAAATACAGAGCTACAATGATTGAGATAAAATGTATCGACTTAAGTGTTAATACAGGTGTAATATATTCTTTATTGTAGTGTCTTTATTGTAGAATGAAATGAAATATCCATATTTGTTTATAATAATTCAAAATGTGCGTCTGCGCAGACAGTTCAAAACTGGTAATTTCATGACGGTAACTTAAGGACAAAATTACTGTAGCTGATAATAGCACCGGAGATTTAAACATCAAGTGTGAAAGCATACCGATCTTAAACATCGGTGAACTTTAAGTTCACTCGTCTTAAAGTGCTAGTGTGAAAAGGGTATAACATACATGATGTCATGATGATGGGCATATGCAGCACTAGACAAAATTTGCTCAAACTAATAAAGAATATTTTCGAATGTGTAAAAATATAACTACATCCTCACGAAGTGACGACGAAAATTATAAACAAATATGTATTTATCGAAAAAAAGTTTGTAAAATTTTGAGGGATATCAAATGAAAGTTTTTAATACATGGATTAACAATTACTTTTTTTTATCAACAAATAATGGAATTATTATTTGTTATAAACATCAATAGCCAACAGCAGGGGTGTTGAATTGATTTGGGTCGCGGTCTATGTTTCATACAAAATGATAAGCAATGACGGAACTTTAAATATCAGGAAGGGTTTCTTGAAATTTTTTTATGAACAGAAAAGGGGAAGAGATTGTATTTTACATTTTTAAATACATGTTTTCCCTAAATAAGCACAAGTGTTTTTCATTAACGCTTCAGGAGCCACAAAAAATTAGGTTGAGGGCAGTATGCGGCTCGCGTGTCCTCTAAATTTGATTCGGCGCTCCCCAAGACAAAATCCTGGCTGCGCCACTGCGTAGTATACATAGAATAGTGCTGAGTGTGGTCTTAATGGCGGTATTCTGAAGTTAGATGTTAAGGCGCACATCGACGGAATCGCCCGAAATTGAACGATGTTAGAAAAACGGTATTCTGAAACGTCGCTATGTTAACGTTCGTCGATGTGAATTAACATTTTAGTTGTTAGATTAACCGCTAGCAAATAGCTCGACGGAATTGAGATTAGAGTGGTGTTAAATTTTATTTTGAACAAATTTTCAACTAAAATCACGCTTTCGTGATTGTCTATATAGAAAAGAAAAATTATTTTATAAGCTTAAAAAATAACGGCTCAAATTCCACTCAGTACTGAAGTACAGAATGGAATTTTTACCAAAATAACATTAAGTTTCTTTTAACATGTAAAATACTTACTGTTCGAACGATGCATTTTGAAGCGGTTCACTCATTTTTTTAAATTCTGGAACTTTGCAATATATACCGTTTTCAGGTAACTCAACGGTGTGACTGATCTATTTTTGCAAACTATCCTATTTATGTAGGAGATCTTTGGTAGGAATTACCGGGGTTAAACAACCCCTCAATCCCTGTGATTACATATGTTACAGATTAGAACATTTTTCTGAGAAAGTACTCTCATTAAAAAGGGTCGAAATTACCTATGTTAAAATTACCTGAATTGTAAAAACCCATGTTGATTTACAATTCAAAACAAAAGAAACAGGTCTTGTAGTAATATGAATGACGTCCAACGCTGGAATTCCATTAATAATTATAACCCGTACCTAATCCTGCAGTAACATTTGGTTTAGTCTTCAAATTACATTTTTCTGTAATAGTAGTTACATTTTGAATGTCTTCTGTTTTTATTTCTAATTTATAAATAATTATTTAACCGTTTTAAAAACGTTAACCCAACAAAACATAATTCTTACACGGCTGTCAAAACGAACGTGAAGTTAGCCCCAGTGTTAATTCTACACCGGAAACAAATTGTAACATTGAATTTTACATCGGGTTGTTCAGAATACTGATTTTTTCAGCGATGTTAAATCTGATTTTATAGAGCAGTGTTATTTTCATTGGTGTTAAGTTCACGGGTGTTACGATGGAAACTTCAGAATACCGCCATAATGGCGCCATAGAGGCGCACACTTAAGCGTCTTAAGAGGCGAGTAAAAATTATGTTTCAATAGTTTTCTTATCCCTTTAGTGAATTTTCTACGGGCCACAAATTATACAAAACGGCCATGAATTTCAGATGGAATTGACGGGCCGTTTGGTGGGTAAAATTATTGAACACAGTTATTAATTTTTAAATAAGTTATATATTAATTATTATAGCCATAGGTAATATAAATTTGTAAAATAACAAAAAGTCTAAACATCAATAATACTGTCATGTTTCTTGTTATCATTTTCAGTTGCTTTTAGCTTCTCTTTCATTTGTGTTAACATGTCTTGCATTCTTCGAATCTGAAACAAATATATTTATATTACTTTATCAAGTTTTTCATTAAATAAATTAAATATAAGAAAATATCTAAAAATTACAGACAGCAATGGCATGTCCAATGAGTGTCCTCAATTGATTTTCAGGATTCCCTGTCCCCCGTTCTCAAATGATTTTCGATATATCTACCTCCCGAACTCATATTTTTAATTATCTGGACCCTGGTCCTAATGAATCCCGTGAAATTTATTTACATTTAAATATGGTCCCATTATGGGAAAAGTTTAGACACCACTGATCTATACTAATATACAGGTGATCTTTTAATACTGTCCAAAAAAACTTTCCACATCAGGTTTTATCAATATTTCAATTCACTAGCTATAAATATATCATACCATATATACAATGAAGTTGACTATAGGCTACTCCAAACATTTAAGCGGAACTCAATGGAATTTTAAGTTGTCACTAACTTTTTAATGATTAAAGTGAACTTTTGCTCAACAAAATGATCAAAAAACTTCATTCAACGATAAAAATTACTAGATTTGAAAATCTAGTTCCGCTTAAAGCAATGAAACTGACTATATTTGTAATGATAGGTTAATTAATTTTACACTGGTTGTCTAAAAAATAATATACTCAAATAATTTAAAATATAACAAAGGCGTTAGTTAATGTCGTTATAATAAATTAATGCCAAATATTAATTGAAAAAAATATTAATAAAAATATAATGTAATAATAAAGCACCTATTTGCATTAAAACATTCTCTGAAAATGTGTACTGTCAAAAATCATACAAAATTACTAAAACTTCAAATGTTGGATACTTAAATACATTTTTTATTAAACTGTTAAAATGTCAAATGTAATCGACAGTGTTGCTAATTCCACATAAGAATTAAATATTGAGTATTAAAAGAAAACAAGTTTTTTTTTTTTGATAGTATTAAATAGGGTGACCATTCGTCCCGCATTTTAACATTTTGTCCTGCATTAAGATGCGTCTCGCAAAAGTCCCGCATTTTAACATTTGGGAGGTGAGGACCTTTTTTTTGCTTTTCACTTGGATTTGGGAGGTGAAGACCTTTTTTTTGCTCTTCACTTGGATTTGGGAGATGAGGACCTTTTTTTTTGCTCCGTCCCGCATTGCCTTCTGAAGAAAATGGTCACCCTAGTATTAAATGATCACTCGGTATGAATTATAGGCTATTTCAAACGTTTAAGCGGAACCAAATAGAATTTTTATTTTTGTAAGTTGTCACGAGCTGATTTTTTAACTAATAAAAAGGACTTTTGCTTAACAAAATGATCAAAAGCCTCACTTAAACGGTAAAGATTACTAAAATTCAAAATCTAGTTCAGCTTAAACTAAAGAAACAGGCTATAGTTCGATTATGGTAGCATATGCCTGTTTTTATCTCTCAGGATCTTTGAATTTTTTAAATAATTAAAGCCAAGAGAAATCCTTAAAATTGCATGAAAAGAGATTCTCTAAAAACTAATATGCATAAAACTTTGTACCTTGTTATCGTACAAAAGTCTAGTTTGCACCAACGTGTTCAGAAAATCTTTCTGTGGGCCGAAGTATCATTTTTATGCCCTAAAACTTTTTATAAAAAACTAAAAAGGGCACTCAGGCGCTATCTATACGCGTTGATAGGCGCGAGAACGGGGAGGTCGAGGAATGGGCCTGCCAGATAGTAAACAATATTTTTAATTACCTCTTCATCCTTTTGTAATAACAACCTGTCTGTTTCAGTTATATTGCTGTCATATTGAGGACCTGACTCGCGTTTCAGTTTTCTGTAACAAAAAATCTATTATCATAATGCATTCAAAAGTAACCATTGATACTTTTTAATACACAACCCAAATTTTAATAAAACTTCTAGTAATGAATAAAGAAACGAAATTAAATGAAAAATAAATAAAAGCTAACAAAAAATTCAATTATGCCAAACATATGAAATGTGTTACATTAATTCTCTTCGAGAATATCTTAAATTTTCAGTTCTTAATGCTCAAGAAATTAATCAAAATAATTATGTATTCAGAGCCGCAGTAAGGAAAACTTGCGCTAGGGGCAGAGCCGTGTTTTGGCGCCCTTGGTAAATAAAAACAATGTTCTTACCTCTCAAAATTTAAGTTATGAGCAAAAAAAAAGTCCTCATCTTCGCAATGGCGCCCCTTAGCAAGCCCGTCAGCGCCCTTTTCCTTAGTGCGCTAGGGGCCGTCGCCCCCTCCGCTTCCCCCTTACTACGGCTCTGTATGTATTATTGGGATTCGGTCGAATTAAATTAAATTAAAATCATAATGTTTGTCAAATAGGTTTGACAATATA
This sequence comes from Liopterus haemorrhoidalis, assembly GCA_963971575.1. Taxonomy (NCBI): domain Eukaryota; kingdom Metazoa; phylum Arthropoda; class Insecta; order Coleoptera; family Dytiscidae; genus Liopterus; species Liopterus haemorrhoidalis. Next base: position 2,794,235 of record OZ020619.1, on the reverse strand, counting down.
AGCTCTAATCGGTTTCCATAAAAATGTTGCTATATTTTTTATTTGGGTTGCCCTTTAAATTTAAATAGTTACCCTCTTTCCCTGAGTGCATGCTGGGAGATCTGTGAAATACATTGTGCTCTAAAATTTTCATAATGTACATCTTCGGTGACGTCCTTCAGGTCTTGCATGTGAGTGGATATTAACATTGTCCTTAATTTTATAAAATCACTATGTTTTGGGTTTTCCACTGAAACAATAAAAAAAAATTAGTACCAACATTTCATCTCCACTAAATTTTCGTAAAAGTCGTCTGTGCTGCCTCCAAAAATGATTATAATTTTATTTATTTTACATCGGCCTATTTCTGCAACGAAGCTAATGCCAGGGATGATCTCCTGCACCTGGATGAGGGGAGAATGATTGTGAAAATGAGAGTAATGTTAACATATTATTCTCGCCAGAATAATATCGCCAAAGGGGAATTGAACTAGGATCCTCACCATTCAGATTTAACCAGTCAAAACTGCGCAATTTAACGAGCTCGGCCACTGCGTTGGCTCCTCCAAAACTGATTTTAAATTATTGTAAATACTGTTATCGAGGGCTTTCCTTATAACTGATGATAATTAATTGCTATAGGGTAGTCGGCAAATCAGTGCAAATATATTACTGGAAACGTCACTGTTTTTGTGACGTCATATTTAGTACGGTAACATGCATCCATTTAACGAATGTAATATTCGTACTCTGTCACTTGTATCGAAATGAAATAAAAATATAAGAATAAGAACAGAATAGAAACAAATAAACTATTCTAATAGACAAAATAGTCCTAAAAAGGGCTGATGTGATCCAAAAACATGATCAAAGAAAAGAAAGTAGAAATAAATTGAATTTAACCTAAAAAGCTATGCACTTCACACAATATCAAATGGAAATCTATAAGATATCTATAAGAAAATATATAACTAAACACAAAACTGCTAAATAAACAACAAACTAAATAAAAAAAAAGTTTTTAGAAATTACTATAAGTTAGATATATGTGAACACAAGTATCAAAACACATCAGAACGTATTATAAAATGTAAACATAGTTTTATTTAGCGATTCCAATATAAATGTCCCTATATTAAATAAACACTTTTAAAATTTTATGATTCACATGCGAAAAAAAAAACGATTTACTTATTTTTTCGCCACTAAGTTTGTCATTGACGTTATGAAGCAAAATGCCAACTACGCTGATTGAACGACTGACCTATAGTTAATATAAATTTAAAAATTACCATCTACTACTCCCCAGGGATATTGGCGCCCTCTGACTTTCCTTCCAGCAACTTCAAGAACTGTATTGCTGCCGACTACAGCGAATGGGACACTAGCTTTTAATTCTCTGTCCTGTTCCTTGAATTCTTCATCTTCATCACTATCACAGTCCGGAAACTCGTACATCTACAAACAAAACATCCTTTCCTTAATACTTTTTGACGCAGAATACATCTTTGTCCGCATCTAGTATAGGCGTCGTTAAATAATTTGAGAGGTGCTTAAATAAGCTATACAACCATGCCTCACAAATGATATTTTGATGTAAATTAAAGGCTCAAATTATAAATAAATGCATTAAGTAGGCTACAAATTTGACATAATAGATCATAAAACAATGAAATAGTGTTAATTTTAGTGTTATTTTGATGTTTAAATAACAACAACAAACAATTAAATAATTTACATGAGTATAAACTTGTTTAATAACTGAATTGTATTTATTATCTATCTACTGTTTAAAATATACGTTCGCGGATGAAGTTTCTAATAAGGTATCAACAGTTAAGGAACAATTCATGAATAGATTTAATGCGTATGTATGTGTTAAATATTCTTGTCTCCAGGAATACAAATACAATGTTCCGTAACTGCACTCTTAATTACCGCGGTCGCGGTTACGGTAAAGTCGTGGTAAGTTGTGGTTACCCAGTGGTTACCTGAAAACGCGTTTTAGTTAGGGAACGGTAGTCACACCTCAGTTGATAAAACAGACAACTGAACTGTCATTTTATGGACGTTATAGGTTATAGATATTCTCTACAAACTAAATTAATAAAAATATTTGTTTTATTAGTATTTGTTTACAATGGCACATTATATAAGAACATATATGATTTTTCCCGATATTACTTTTCACGACATCGATCAATATTACCAAAAATCAGTTACTTACACTCATTCTTACTGTTTTAATTATAGACTATAGTAAAATAATAATATAATTTACTACTTGTATTACAAAGAAACGATTAATTCCCTCCACTTAACTCTCGTCTTATTGTAATTGTTCTGAAATTCCCGCCTTTTGTAGTTTACATTAGATCTGAAGTTTGTAGTGGGAGGAAAGAACCACACTAACCACGATATTTCCACGGTTAGTTTGGTAACAAAAAAATAACCAAAACTTTCAGTAACCGAGTTCCGAAACCTAACAATTTTCCTGAAAAGGTTAATGTCGTACACTTTCGGAACGGGAAACTTCAACCGCGGTTACTTTTGTCGAGTAATGGAACATTGTATAAATGTATCTGATAAGACTGCAATCACGGTCCAGTAAATATAAGTGGGAGAACTAAGTTTATTAGTTAAATTCAACGAAACTAACAACGCGCATGTTCTGACTTGGAGTTTTTGCTGTAATCTAGAAACATGATTGACTTGCTATGAACAGGTTACGTAATTGTCTGAAGTTTGCCAAGAATAACTAACATCTTATCAGAAACAGTAACTATTTTATCCGTGAACACTAAAAACAATATTGCGCACACGAATAAAGCTATAAAAATATAAAGATGGACATTTCTAAGCACAAAAGGTTCCAAATTCATCAGGCCGTTGGTAAAAATTGATTCTTAATTGTTTATAATATAAAAAATAAATTTAAGTGTATATTAATTATAATTGAAATTTATTTAAATTATTTTAAAAAATTTAAATTTCTAAATTAGTTAAGTTTTCTTTACTCGCCACATACGCCAAAAGTACTCGTTACGTCTCTGACAGCATCCATAATGTAAATGTATATACCTGTATATCATTTTCTTTAATGTCAATCAGTATTTTTTCCTTTAATCTTTTTATTTCCTGTGTGGTGAGAGTATCTGCTTTGGCAATAATAACAACTATATTCACTTTTCGATGCAATCTCCTCATTAATTCCAGATCCATTTGTCGTAAACTAAAACAATAATTAAATTACAATCATAACTGACAAATTAACTATTAAAATCTAAAAAATATTAGTATACAATTCACATAAAAGAACCTAACGCTTAACAAATCAAGTTGGAGAATTTATGCGAACTAATTACTCTGAAATGGTCCTACTGTCGGGCTATTTTATGCTGGCCGGTGAGATACTATACTGCGCAGAGTGCGAGTGTATCATGAGGGAGTGAGAGTGCTGCCCGAGTACAGTCGGAGAAAACGCATTTATACATTGTTTTAAAAAGTTTGATACTTACAATACAAAATATTAACTAAAAAACTCATTTGCCGTTGGTGTTCTGTTAACGCAATACTGAAAAGTTTTGAGAATGTTGCTATGCAATTTTCATAAAAGAAGTTTTTTTTTTATTATTGTTCCTGACTTAAAATATTTTTAGCTCATTTAAAATATCACGTTTTTATAACGATTTGAGTTTTATTTATTATTTTTCGAGCGATATAGAACGTACTAATTTTGTTTAAAAAAACAAATACTAGGATATTTACTTACACGACATTGTTAAGGATTCCACACACCAAAGCGGCCGCGGTGGCGGCCGCGGTGGCGGCCACGGTGGCGATAATGCAGCGGCCTAACGCAACCTATACAATACAATGAGACCACGCACATACAAGCGTTCCGCTATCTGAGAACGCCACCGACTGCAGCGTTCAGTCTGGCGATCACCAAACACTGGCGGCCAAACTCGACAAGTTGCGTTACGCCGCGCGATATTCATTGTTTATATACCACAGAGTGAATATATTTAAGAAAATAATGTCGAAAATAGATAATTTAACAGAAAATATCATAGATCAGTAAAGGATCATTTAATTTTGTATGACTTAGCACATCCTGATTACAAGAATATTAGGAAAATAAATAAAGTGTGGGACGAAATAGGAAAAGTTTTGGAAATTGATAGTAAAGTCTGTTCCAAACGATTAGGCGGAACTAGATTTTACAATCTAGTTACTTTCATCGTTTAAATAATGCTTTTCAGCCGTTTTGTTTAAGCTTTGTAAATCATACTTGCAACAAACATTTTTTGGTTAAGGTTAATATCATTTTAAAATGTCATTTTCTTTATATTTTGATTTTTTGTGTCATTCTTAATACAAATATCCCATTTATTTATTTTTTGTCATTAAAATATGTAAGAAAATTAATTTAAGTTTGACATATGTCATTCGTTTCCATGGTTTCATTGTTGGAATTTTAAATTTTAACATTCCAAAGGGGAAAAATGAAATAACCCAAGCAAGGTCCAATATTATCATACAACTATATACCGTGATTCACTAACTGATCGCTACCGCTACCGCCACTCCCACCGCGTTAGTGTGAGGAGACCTGATCGCTACCGTGGCCGCCATCGCGGCCGCCACCGCGGCCGCTTTGGTGTGTGGAATCCTTTATTTGTTATTTACCTAAAGTACATTATTGGTTATGATATTGATCAGCGTATTATTATAAAAGAATTGATTGTTACTGCCTTTTCAAGTTCATTGTTATTTACTAGCATCTAAAATGTAGAAAAACGTACAGTTGCTAATACGTTGCTAAGCAACATTGCTAATAATTTCGCGCGATTGACATTTTAATGGACGAACGCTTCCAAATGACTGCTACACGAAAACTAGCGACGCCTCCTTAAATTTGTTTCGCTTCTGCACAACCAGCCAGCTTAAATTGGCCAGACAATATCTTTACTTACGAGCTATGATACGCACACTCAGAGGAACTACTAGTAGAGAAGGCATAACGCAAATTTTGTGTAACCTGAGGTAGTGACAAGGAGCAAAGAGCTCAGAGGAACCGATCTTATTGGTTCCTCCGAGACAGAATGGCTGTAGGTGTTCTAAATTACCGACTGAAAACATGTTTTGTGCGCATGTCGACTTAAGTTTGTGACAAAATATATCTTTCTTGTCAATCCCTCCAGTTATGATATTTTACTTGAGTATGAATGCACTATGCCCTCTCTAGTAGTAGTTCCTCTGAGTACGCACATCGTCAACACATATCTCCCCCACGAAATTAAAAAAATAAATATTTAATTTACCTGTGGCCATACGGTGGTATAAAATACAAACAACAGTGCACCCTATTGTCTTGTATGTTCCGTCGGTTCAGTCCGCTTTCATCTGTGAAGTACTGGCGGAACTGTTCGTCAATATATTCTGTGCAAACCTTCCAACTATCTTCACAATTGACAGCATCGCCAAAACCTGGGGTATCTATAATGGTCAGTCTTAATTTAACGCCCTTTTCTTCAATTTCCATTGTTTTCTTCTCAATTGTCGTTGTTTTGCTAATCCTAAAAAAAAAATAACAATAATCATTCAGCGGTGTCTTACGCAAAATTAGCGTCAGATTAAGGGCCTTTTTATGGGCTTTTGGCTAGGGTGACCATTTTCTTGGAGAAGGCAATGCGGGACGGAGCAAAAAAAAGGTCGTCACTTCCGAAATATAAGTGAAGAGCAAACAAAAAAAAGGTCCTCACCTCCCAAATATAAGTAAAGAGCAAAAAAAGGTCTTCACCTCCCAAATATAAGTACAGAGCAAAATTCGGCCCTGGGGACAACAAATCAAGATGCGGGACGAATGGTCACCCTACCCTTGGCTGAATAGATAGAATGGGCCCTTAAAGCAGAGCTATTGTCAAATACTCAGTAAAAGTGTTTCAAATACCAAATACCAATCAAAGTATTTGAAATGGCAAATACTATTAGTCATCACTTTTTAAAAGTATTTATATTTGAAATAATGTATATCATATAATTTAAATGTATTTGAAATACTAGGAAATATTTGCAATAATGTATTCCAAATAATTTAAATGTATTTGACATGCTGACCTTATATAAAGTTGTAACTAATAATATATCATCTAATGAATTATTATCATTAATAACATTTCGAATTCCGAGATGCAATACCCGTGGTACGGTAGTTTTTCATCAACCCTTGTCAAACACCAAATCATTCGATAATTCAGTAATAAATAGACTTTGCACCTCTTATAATAACAATTTTTCAGATATTGACCTTTTTAACGTAAACATAATTCAATTTAAATGCCTTTGTATTAAGAAATTAAAGCACATACGTTCTGGCTGATATTATATCTTTTCCATTTTATCCGTTCTATACTTCAATTCTTTAATATTTCTTTCCTTATTCAATCTATATATATAAAATCGTAACTAAGCTACCTACTCATAATCAACGCCCAGCCCAAACCACTGAACCTACAATCATGAAATTTGGCAAGTATATTCCCTCCATGACGTAAGCACCCACTAAGAACGGATTTTTCGAAACTCATCCTCTAAGTGGGTGAAAAGAGGGTTAAAAGGGGTAAAATGTGGCTTCACGGTTTTCTTAATATCTCTTAGGTCCAATAAGATATCGACTTGGTTTTTGCTCACAATGATTACTCATGTAAATATTAAAAAACTCATTTCAGGATTTTGTTCTAATCGACCCCTAAAGGGGTGAATCTATAATCAGGGTGAATTATAGAACCCTTCGCATCTTCTGTGTTTATTGTGTTATAAAATTCCTTTTTGGCATATAGGTGCCTTTTTAAAATATTTAGAAAGTGTTTTGACCGTTTTTTTAATTTTCACCCCTTAAGGGGTAAATTGGTATTTTTTATTCGATAGAATTTCGTCTAGACAAAGAAACATAAAATTCGGGGAGTATATCACTTTTATGACTTAAGAACCCCCTAAGAAATGATTTTTCGAAATTCGACCTATCAGGGGTGACAAGGGGTGAAATGTGTTTACACGGATTCCTCAATTTCTTTTAGGTCAATAATATATCGCCTTGGTTTTTGCTTATAAAGATTATCCTTATAAATGTTAAAAAACCTATTTCAAGATTTTGTCCTAATCATCCCCTAAAAGGGTGAATCTACAATCAGAAACAATTATAGAAACCGCCGTATTTTCTGTGTTGGTTGAGTTATAAAATTCCTATTTGGCATATAGATGTCTTTTTAAAATATCTCGAAATGGTTTTGACAGTTTTTCAAAATTTCACCCCTAAAGGGGTAAAAGGATATTTTTTATTTAATAGAACATCCCTTGGACATAGATACATGATATTCGCAAAGTATATTCCCTCCATGAGGTAAGCATACAATATCTCTTAAATGAGTTATCTACTTGGTTTTTGCATTCCTTTCTGGCATATAGGTGACTTTTTAAAACTTTCGATAGTATTCTGACAGTTTTTTAAATTTCATTCCTAAAGGGGTAAATTAGTATTTTTTATTAGAAATAAGAAATTCCAAGAGTACATTTCTCGATATGACGTAAGAACCTACTAAGAAAAGATTTTTCGACCCCTACGGGGTGAAAAGGAGTAAAATGGTTTTTCACGGATTCCTATATATCTCTTAGGACAAATGAGATATCGACTAGGTTTTTGCTTATAAAAGTTACTCGTGCACATGTTTAGAAACAAACTGATAATTTTACACTAATGAGCCTCCAACGGGGTGAATCTACACTTGAGGAGAGAGTAAGCAATGTGATCTATAGAGGAACCATGACTTATAATAATTGCACGATGATAGCAGACCGTCAATATAACGTAGCGAAGCACGGGTACTCAGCTAGTTTTATATTTATACATTAATATGTTATAACTTGTTATCACCGTTTATGTAAACGTGTAAAAAATTTGATAGCGAACACTTCACTGGGTTTCCTGTTTGTGTTCCAAACAATGTAAAATAAAATAAATAAATAAATAAAATAAATAAATAAATAAATTATAATAATTATTTGAAATACTAGAAAATATATATATATATATATATATATATATTAATTTAATGGCCTTTGCTGCTGTGGCAATTAGCTAGGACAATTTTTATTTTAGAAAATTTCCATGCCTGAACGGGATTCGAACCCGAGACCTTCGCAACGCAGAGCACATGTGTTACCACTACGCTACGCTACGTCGGCTAGGAAATATTTGAAATAAAATATGTGAAATATTAGGAAAATATTTAAAATAATGTATTTCAGATAATTTAAATGTATTTGAAATACAATAATTATTTGAAATGCTAGCTAACACGTAGTTAACTCATACCAATATTACATAAAATTGTTTTTATTTTCCTTCTATTGTAGGGCGGCCAGTGGCGGCTGAGACAGGGAGGTGCTGGGACAGTGACCCCCTAAAAATGCTAGCTAAACTATTTGAAATAATGTATTTCAAATAATTTAAACAAAGGCGAAGTAAGGGGTGGGGGGGGGGCGCCGGCCCCGAGCGCATTAAAGAAAGGGGCGCTGACGGGATTGACTAAAGGGCGCCATGCGAAGGCGAGGACCTTTTTGTTCTGCTCGTCACTTGGATTTTGAGAGGTGCGGACTTTTTTATTTGCCAAGGGCACCAAAAACACGGCTCTGCCCCTAGTGCAAGTTTTTCTTACTGCGGCACTGAATTTAAATGTATTTGAAATACAAGAATGATTTCAAATTCTAAATAATAAGGAAATATTTAAAATAATAGGAACATATGTGAAATAATGTATTTCAAATAATTTAAATATATTTGAAATATTAGGAAATATTTGCAATAATAGGGAAATATTTAAAATAATATATTTCAAATACTAGGAAATTTGGAAAATATTTGAATTCCTGTGGAAATATTTGAAATACTGGGGAAATATTTGAAATACTTCTTAAGTATTATAAAGTAACTCGCCTGCGTTACATTTCGGTCGATAAACGCGCCCATAGAAGTTTCACTTTAAAAAAGAAAAACCCAGCCTCTTTTGAAACCCTACGCTCATACCTACTTGGCCTAAAAGTAAATCTAGCACTGCGCAAAACTTTTTCATGTGGGGGTCATTGTTTATTTAAAATTTACCTTTCACTGGCTTCAGGTACTCTTCTGTTTTTGTAGAGGTCGCCCAGGAACAAACTGTTGACTAAAGTAGATTTCCCTAAACCGGACTCTCCAACCACCATGAGTGTGAAGTCGAAACCCCTTTTTACGGACTTTCTGTGTACCTGGTCTGGCAATGTGGCGAATCCTATATAGTTTCTGTCTATCTGGAACAAAACAACAAGCACTAACGACTGAATTTTACAACTTAAATGTTTGAGAAATGAGAGCGATATAATCTATACGTGTATCGGGATTTGAACCCAGGACAAAAGCAAACTATTACTTGTCCTTAATATCAAACCAAGTTATTCGCCAAACTGCCTTCGTATGTACGAGATTTGATCAAAAGGTACGTGTAATTCTTGAAATTCCCGCGCGACATTTTTGGTCATACCTACAAAACCCTAAAAATAGCTGTAGGAGCTGAACGCTTTTTTTTTAAATTATTTTATTGGACTTGGGTCTGACCACCACTTGGCCACTTATCGCGAACGCTATACCAAAATCTGCGTTTCAGAAGTGTTTTGAAGAATGGAAAAAACGGTGGCATTAGTGCATTATATCCGATGGGGACTATTTTGAAGGGGATAATATAAAATTGATGAATACCGTATTTTTCGGACCATAAGACGCACCTTTTTACACGAAAAAATCGAATCACAATTGGGGTGCGTCTTATGGTCCGAAGATACAGGTGCGTTGTTTCAAAAGTGTGCGATATTAGTGTGGAATCAATTCGGAGCGCATAAAACAGAATCAACCAAGAAAATATAATAGACATGAATACAGAATTAGTAATTTCTGGAGGCCTTACAAGTCAACGACAACCCTTGGGTCGATTAATAATCCATTTAATAATTTTATGCGGGAAGAGTGGAACAAACGAATAATAAAGCCAAATCGCAATGTTACAACAACGGATGAAACGGACGACAATTTCAAAAGTACCTGGGTAAAAAAATCATGGGAAACTGTAAAAGAAAAGACGATTATAAAGTCTTTTAAGAAATTCGGTATAAGCAACGCATTGGATAGTATAGGGGAAAAATTTTAAGATCGTAGCGCCACGCGGATTTTTTTGAAACCATTCTAAATCAGATACCACTTGACATTTACTAGTAAATAATAGAGAAAAGTGTATCAAAAAACGACAAAAAATAAATAATTGTTTGGGATTTTCTGATTTTGTGAAGTGACATTACTTGTAAACATCTAAAATACTACATTTTGTGATCTGGTTTTAAGTTATGGAGGTTTTCCATTGTCGATTATTTTAACTATATTGGGGGAAATAATAATTCCCGTGTTGTTTACCAAGGGGTAGAAATCTACAATGCTGGGCATATAATATTGTGTGGAGTCACTGAAAAAAACAGAGAGTTCATAAAGATTTATGCATTATGCCTACAAACTTGTGCATTACAAACCCACACACAATAACAGGAATTTTCAAGATATGCGATAATAAATACAAAATTGAAAATATTTTTTGTAGTCACTATCATTAAAATGTAATGAGCAAACTTTGATACAAGGGCTCACTTTTTTTCCAATTTTTAAATTGTTTATCTAAACATCGCGTCGATTCCTAACCTCTTGCTTTCCCAATTTTGTTTCGAACCATACGGTGTCTGATATTAGTGGAAACAAATGAAACGATATTTCCGGGTTTTTTCTTTTCAATGAATTGCACATAAGCACACAACAATATGTATTATACATTTTTCAATGATTATAATAAAACTTTAAAAACAAACTTCATACAAAACCAATACACAAAACGAAATGTTATATGATGTACACAAGTTCATGAAACGCTCACCAGATGGTAGGGTACTTAGCTGCAAATCCCTATAGAAGATGACTTGGTTTTTGAAGAGATTGACTACAATAGTTCAGACGAAAATAATACGAACAATGACATTAACGAGACGAGTGATAGTACAGAGAGTAAAGATGAACAGAATGTTGCTGGTACAAGTTATTGTAATAATAAATATTCTTTCTAAAAATTGTCTCTTAAATTTGGGGTGCGTCTTATCGTCCGGTGTTATGGTCCGAAAAATACGGTAAATAAATATTGTTTTGTAAATTAAAAACTTTTTTATCCCATTTCGTACATCTCACATAATCTGCGACCAATTAATCGGTAACCAGTTAATTTGCTTATCGGTGCAACCATAATTCTAACCCTTCCAGCACCCCCTTAAGTACGCCACTGTATCTTATCTCCGTTATTAGTAATGCTATCTAAATTTTTTCGCTTACGTTGCTCACAGTGCATACCTACTAACTGATAAGAAGTAAATAAACAATTATTTAAATAATACTATTGGATTTCTATTACAAAAATTCATAGTATAAAAATAAATTCAAATTAATTCACCGAATAAACAGTTGACACCATAAATTATAGTGAAGAATGGAAAGAGGAAGTCAAATGATTAGCAATTTCATGAATTAATGACATGAACTAGAACTTACGAAACATGCTAATAATTGAATAAAAGTATTTATTTAAATAATTTAATATTATAACGATGGAATAATTATGTAAAATTATAAAAAGCTTTCTTTTATTAATATAGTGCTATTATTTGTTTTTACTTCCGCTCCATTAACTTAAATCAAGTAAACTACCACGCGTTGTTAACTCATACCAAAATTACATAAAATTGTTTGTATTTTCCTTCCATTATAGGGCTGCTACCAATTCGGTTTTCGCAACGGAATCGCCCGTTTTTATTGCCTGTCTCCGATCTCCGGTTTTACTTCAAATCTCCGGATTTTTTAGAATAAATTTACAAAAACCATAATCAGATCTTTCCTGATTATGAAAGAGGCAAAGATGGAATCTCCGGATTATGAAGGATGCAAATGTCAAATCTTCGGATTTTATAAAATGAAAAAGTCGAATATCTGGATTCTGAAAGAAGAAAGAATCGAATCTCCGGATTTTGAAAGATAAACAGGTCGAATTTCTGGATTTTGAAAAATGAACAAGTCGAATCTTCGGATTTTGAAAGATGAAAACGTCGAATCCATGAATTTTGGAAGATAAAAAGGTTGAATCCCCATATTCTGAAAGATGAAAAGTACGATTTTCTGGATTTTGAAATATGAAAAAGTCGAATTTCCAGATTTTGAAGATGAAAGTGCTGAATCTCTGGATTTCGAAATATGAAACCGTCGAATCCCAGGATTTTGAAAGATGAAAAGGTCTAATCTCTCGATTTTGAAGAAGAAAACGTCGAACTTCGAAATTTGAAAGATAAAATGGTCGATTTCTCACATTTTGAAAGAAAAAATGTTGAATCTCCGGATTTGAAAGATGAAAAATGGTCCAATTTCAATTACCGTATATTCCGGCGTATAACGCGCACTTTTAACATTGAAAGTTTTGTCAAATTTGTTGGGTGCGCGTTATACGCCGGGTATAAAACTTACCCGTTCGAAGATTAGAATGGTAATAGTGTAAATAGGGTATAAATAGGATTCCTGTTATATAATGAATACATAATATAAATACTAATCAACTAAACTATATAAATTTATACATATTAATTTATATTATCTATATACATAACAAAAAAATTACCTTAATTATTAATTTAAATAATCTTTATTATGACATAAAAAGTTCATCAAATTCAGATGTACTTTCGTCATTAGTTTCGTCATCGTCTATCCACAAATTAACAGATATACCTTACCGGCTTATACATACGGTTGTTATAAAGGAGTATTGGCATAAAAGTGTTTCCAAGAAAGCAGATGATAAGGGTGCGCGTTATACGCCGGAATATACGGTAATTAAAGTAAACTGCCCCCCAAAAATTTTTTTCTGTGGATACCTCTGTCCAAAACTATGTTAATCATTTTTTTTTTACTATTCTAGTGACCTGTACATTGTACATACAATCAGTTGATATTAAATTGGTACGCGCTTTTCGGTTGTTAAAATAATGAAACACTTCCGTATTGGTTGTTAAAATAAATTGTAGGATAAACAGTAAAAATAGTTTAGTTCAGAGATTTTCAACTCAAAAGCCTCACTTAAACGGTAGAAGTTACTAGAATTCAAAATCTAGTTCCGCTTAAACCAAAGAAACAGGCTATATATTAACGTTTTCGCGAACTGGATAGATATTTCTGCGGACCAGCGGTTGAGAAAATTATTTTAAGAAACTAAAAACATACTTATCTTCTAAAATTTCTCAAATACTAAAGTACAATACGAGAAAAAAGCATAAGATAACAATACAATGAGAATAAAAACATTTAAATTTAATAATAAAGAACTATTATTGTCAGATTAAAACAAATTAGACCTTTATATTCGTATTGTATGTATATAATTTTGTTAAAGGCCGGTATTTCTATCTTTTACGAACATTATTTGATCAACAAAACATCAACAATACACAGGACGTAACTTATGTACTTTGGGGCGCTAGAAGCTTGCTCCCCCCCCCAATATGTGCTCTGGTCCCCAGTTGCCCCCCCCCCCCCAGAATTGCTTGTAGAAAAAATAATTTTAGAAGTGAAGACCTTTTTTGTTTTGGGTCTTCACTTGTATTTTCATGTGTAAAAAATGATTTCAAATATTTCCTACCCCCCCCCCCCAAATTTTAATTAAAAATTTCTTGCCCCCCCCTCCAGATTTTTAGAGCTAGCGCCGCCTCTGCATATATATGAAAAATAGATACTTACAGTCTGTTCCAAACGGTTAGGCGGAACTAAATGAGAATTTCGTTCTTTTAGGTTGTCACGAGAAGGGACCTTGCTTGGGTTATTTAATTTTTCACGTTGGAATGTCAAAATTTAAAATTCCAACAATGAAACCATGGAAACGAATGACATATGTCAAAATTAAATTATTTTTTTTGCATATTTAAATGGCAAAAAATAAATAAATGGGAAATTTGTATTAAGAATGACACAAAAAATCAAAATATAAAGAAAATGACATTTTAAAATGATATTAACCTTAACCAAAAAATGTTTATTGTAAGTATTATTTACAAACCTTAAACAAAACGGCCGAAAAGCACGATTTAAACGATGAAAGTAACTAGATTGGAACCATTTGGAACCATTTGGAACCATTTGGAACAGACTTTAAAAAAAAAAATTCAAAATTTTTTCGTATTATCAAAAAATTTCTCAAATAAAAGTTGTTAGTTATTGCATTTATAACAACTTTTATTAAATAATTTTTTTCGAAATATTTTTCTGTTGTTAAATATTCGCAAAAATCTTAAAATCGACACGAGTAAAATCCCATTCTTAGTCAACCGATTTTTACCAAAAGTTGATCAACTCGTGCCATTGATGTCAAAAGCTTAAATATGAAGTTTCATAAAAATCCTTTTAGCCAAATTTGCTCTGCACGTGTACATAGACAGACGGACAGACGGACGAACGGACGGACGGACGAACGGACGAACGGACAGACGGACAGACAGACCGACAGACATCATGCTAAAAATAGTCAAAACTTATGTAGGGACCTCAATTCGTGGAGATCCATCGAAATGTCAAAATCGGTATGATCACAATACCTCCCTTATATATGTTGGCGGTCGGTAAAAATACCTACGGCTTATAATAAACCGTCAAAAATTGTAACAACCGGTTTCCAGAAACCGCCGTAAATTTCAACAACCGGTTTCCGGAAACCGGTAGAGACCGGCTGGATGATACCACTGGACATAACCCTACTGATATTCAGCAGGTACGCGCGTACCTATTAATAAAATATTAAAATACTTCCGTACCGGTGGTTGAATAGTAGGATATAAATATTAATTATGTAAGCAGTGACCCCGCATGATATAAAAGATCACATCAACAAATTCTAAAAATCAACAAACGATATGTAAATTATTAAAATAATGCGCCACAACCATTTGATAATATTTTTCTTGTCATCAGATTTTTCAGTTTTAATTTTTTATTGTACCGGTTATTAAATATTTTGAATATAAACTCTGTCTATCCATAAATTAGGCCCTAACAATACAATTTAATCACAAAATATGTTCTAAGACAAAAATACATAATTAGTGTTGAACTGTTTTCAACAAATTTGATCTTTTACGTATCACTAAATTAAAATTCGGTATCTCGATCAACTAATAATGTTAACAATAACTTTCAATAAATAAAACAAACAAAATTACAACAATACATGTTAATAAAGTTGAATTTAACACTTTGAATTGTTTTTTCATCTGTTAATTACCAAATAAATGTGTTTGGGTATTAAATTACCGGTTGTATGATATAATAATTTTAATAATCACTCACCAGACATGATTAAAAAAATCCACAAGTGTAGTACGTTGGTTTATATCGCCCACAGTTTAATAAAATTCTAACACCAACTCCAATACGCTTTGCTAGCGACTAGCAAACTGACAGAGCTGTGGACATAGCTGTGGATAACAAAGCACTCCCACTACCAACCAACAATCAATACACAACCGTCGTGATGCATCGATCGGTTTCTAGGCGCTATGGCGTTCGGAGAGACGCCCCTCCTTTACGCATTTTGCAATTTGCGTTCATTTTTTAACACTTTTTGTTATAAAATATTTACAGAACACACATACGTAAATATTTATGTAAATTAAATATTTATTAATATAAATAATCAAATATCCGGTGCCAATAAAAATAAACTAGATTAGCGATTCTTAAAATACGGAACATGACACAAATATGGGTCGCGTATGATGTTAAAAGGATCGCCATGGGTTTATTTTACTTAAGATTTATTTATGCTAAGGCAGTGGCGTTACTATGGCCCAATTATGCCCATAATTGCGAGGGGCAGTTCTTTTAAGGGTCCATCGAATTTCTATGATTTTTTTTTTTTTTTTATCGTATCATCTCTCTAGACCAGTGTTTCCCAATCTTTTTACTCTCGTGGCACATTTTCCAAAGAAGAAAAATTTCGCAGTACACCTACTTAGTCATAGAAGAAGAAATGTATAACGCTAGTTTTTTACCGACCGCTAACATATATAAGGGAGGTATTGTGATCATACCGATTTTGACATTTCGAGATTTCGATGGATCTCCACGAATTGTCGAATTGTCCCTACATAACGTTTTGATTATTTTTAGCATGATGTCTGTCGGTCTGTCTGTCTGTCCGTCCGTCTGTCCGTTCGTCTGTCTGTCTGTCTGTGTACACGTGCAGAGCGAATTCAGTTAAAGAAACGAAAAAGAAGATTTTTATGAAACTGCATATTTAATCTTTAGACATCAATGGCACGAGTTGATCAACTTTTGGTAAAAATCGGTTGACTAGAAATGGGAGTTTACTCGTGTCGATTTTAAGATTTTCGCGAATATATAGCAACAGAAAAATATTTCGAAAAAATTTATTTAACAAAAGTTGCTATAAATGCAATAACTAATAACTTTTATTTGAGACGTTTTTTGATAAAACGAAAGATTTTGAAAAATATTTGTAAAATTTTATGTCTCTATTTTTTCATACTTACATGTAACGTTTCCATGGTCATGATAAATAATATCTCTGTTAGAAAATATTAGGCAAAGTTATTTCTACTCTGCTGCTAGAATGTATTTTATACAAGTACTTTATGATGGCGGTCGGTCCTGTGGTGGCCACAGCTAATTTTTTGATAAAGCAACATAAATTAAACAAGTACTTTGTGATGGCGGTCGGTCCTGTGGTGGTCACAGCTGATTTTTGTTATTAATTTAAAAGTTCTAAAATCCGATAATATTTCATTGTATCCACCTGTTAAAAAAAATTGATTCCGTTTTATAGAGGTTACATCATGTCTTAGCTTGAAAAAAAGGATAGCCCTAAATAGATAGAACATAAATAAACACATTTATATTTCAAACACCCAAATGTTTACTTAAATCTTATCTAAAAATAATAAGATAAATAACATTATGGAGGTACATTACTTGTACACATATGATATTAAGCAGTGTTTGTCAATATGTGGTCCACGGACTCAATAAAAAATTTAACACCAAATAAAACACATCAGTCCGTGAAAGACCCTTATATCTTTTGGGAAGTTTTCTTACAGACCAATGTAGAGTTTTCCTTCTCAGATCATTATGTACTCTTAGAATAGGGTGACCATTTTCTTAAGAAGGCAATGCGGGACGGAGCAAAAAAACAAGGTCCTCATCTCCCAAATCCAAGTGAAGAGCAAAAAAAGGTCCTCACCTCCCAAATCCAAGGGAAGAGCAAAAAAAAAGGTCCTCACCTCCCAGATTCAAATACAAATTACAAAATGCGGGACAAAATGTTAAAATGCGGGACTTTTACGGGACGCATCTTAATGCGGAACAAAATGTTAGAATGCGGGACGAATGGTCACCCTATCTTAGAAGCGAATTACAGTTCAACATTTACAATCACAATCAACATTTATGAAGATAAATAAATAATTTAAATATCCAAATAAATAGGAGTATTATTTATCAATATTATAATGCATACGAGATGTGTAAATTAAGTAACCGGACTGATTAAAAATAATAATAATAATAATTATTATTATTCGAATAAAATTACAATTTCATATTGTCTCCCTCAAAATAACTACCTTGGGAAGCCACACAGCGCTGGAGACGGTTCTTCCAATCCTCATAGCAGTGCTGGAACTCGGATACTGGAATAGCTTTCAGCTGGTCGGTAATGGAAGTTTGAATGTTTTCGAGTGTCCCAAAATGACGTCCCTTGAGGTGATTTTTCAATCTTGGGAAGAGGAAAAAGTCACAAGGCGTCAAGTCAGGCGAATAAGGAGGCTGAGGAGCCACAGGAATGTTTTTACTGGCTAAAAACTCGTTTATTAAAATTGTTGTGTGACAAGGCGATTTTCTCATCCCCAATTCATTAGTCAAAATCTGATGAACGGTAGTGTGAGTCAAATTCAACTCTTCCCTGATCATTCTGACTGTCAACCGACGATCTGAATGCACAAGATCCCGGATTCTGTCGACATTTTCATCGGTTCTTGAAGATTAAGACCTTCCGCTGCGTGATTCATCTTCAATCAACTCTCTTGCTTCTATAAATGCCTTAAACCACAACAAAACCTGGGTCCTTTATAAAACACTGTCTCCGTAGGCCTGCTGTTAGTTAGTTAGTTAAAAATTTTGGCGCACAGCAACAAAGGCTATTTACGCCACTAAAATCATTAAAATTACGCATACTCAATAAAAGAAATCTTGCACAGACAAATACAAATAAATAAAAATAAAAAGTCTGTTCGAAAAAATGAACAGACGTAGGCCTGTTGGTATCACAAAATATAGTTTTTATTTTTTTTTAGAGACGTGTCATGCAAAATATGGCTTTATAAACATTTGTACATACTTACTTGTTGATAAAATAGTAAAACAGGTTCACAAAATATTGTAAAATATATTTATTCCTTTAATTTTACTTTCACAGCTATGTAACAATAATATTAAGTACCCTCTACCTACGTTTCAAAATTGACCACCGCAGCGCTACGATCTTAAATTTATTTCCCTATAGAAGTAGCAGGGGACCAAATGTGGAGAATAGGGTAAGATTAATTTTGGAACCGCTGGTGTAGAGAATTACAAATGTAATCCTTCTTCGCATTCGGACTCTAGGTTTCGGATTCGAATTCGAAAGTAGTAGTGTGGAGTGTTGTTATGGTTAAATAAAGAAACACAAAACATTTTTAAAATATATATTATTTTAGTAAAATCATTACAAAGCCACTACATTACCTGTGAAATCAGTCATAATTTAGTAAAATAAATAGTGATAATTTATTGTAATTAAAATAATTAAATTAAAAAGACCTGAATTAAATCACAAGTACAGACACATATTCATAACATTTAGTGCTTCACTTAATAAAATTATTAACATTTAATAAATATTTCATATTTATACACGCTGAATCTCGAACAGTTTCACGTCCGTATCGTACCACACCGGAGGATCCACATTCCTGGAAAAACAACAAATTAATCCACAAATTAAACATTTATTGTCGATCTGGTGGTCTATTCTGTAAGCATTTCAACAATCGTTTTTACGGTATCCTGTTGAAATTTTCGATTTTCAACATCTTGTGACTGTGGATTAGTTACAAAATAGACCCCCTGGATTTCCCATAGGGTGGTTCCAAAGAAAAATTCGGTTTGTGGGCCGTTACATGAATTATAACTACATAAAGGATTCCACACACTAAAGCGGCCCCGGTGGCGGCTGCGGTAGCGTTACGGCGGCCTAACGCAACCTATATAATACAATGAGACCACGCAAATACAAGCGTTCCGCTATCTGAGAACGACGCCGTATGCAGCGTTCAGTCTAGCGATCACCAAACACTGGCGGCCGAACTCGGCAAGTTGCGTTAGGCCGCGCGATATTCATTGTTTATATACCACAGAGTGAAGAAGCACAGTATAAGGAAATAGTGTCGAAAATGGATAATTTAACAGAAAAAAACATAGAATCAGTAAAGGATCATTTAATTTTGTATGACTTAGCACATCCTGATTACAAGAATATTAGGGTAAAAAAATTAAGTGTGGGACGAAATAGGAAAAGTTTTCAATAAGAGCTGCCAAAATCAAGACTTCTTCTTGTTTAACTTTCAGCATATTCTCACGTATTCTCGCAATCAATATTATCACACAACTATATACCGTGCTTCACTAACTGATCGCTACCGCTACCGCCACTCCCACCGCGTTAGTGTGAGGAGACCTGATCGTTAGTCGTATCGCTAACGCTACCGCGGCCGCTTTGGTGTGTGGAATCCTTAAAACTACATAAAATTTTCTAAAAATGGATAAAATAAATTTAATCATAATTGAGGAAGAAAAATTCTAAATTGTCGTGCAGCTAAGTACGTATGCCGTATTTAAAAATTAGACTTGGGTAATTTGTATAAGGAATGGGATTAAGCAGGTTAATATAACATATACACCTTTGTATATGTGTACATACACAAACCTTAGGTAAATAACTCCCCACATATAAGTACGGAACCAGGTAGTGGTACCACAATTCGCCTGGTATTTACGAATTAAAATTGGATGTGGAACTGGCAGTAAACCAACCAGAGTCCCATGTTGTAAAAACTTCAAAATTTCACTTTCATCAGTCAATCCTCTGCAAAATAAAAATTAAAAAATTAAAATCGATAAAATTGTAATAAATTAATATGTTTGAAGGGTGCAAAATTCTTTTTAAGGCCTATGGGAAGACAGAATACTTATAAAAGCGTTTCTACTTACTTATCAATGCAGATTTTTTCAACTTGTGGTACCAAAACTTGGAGTAACCTCATGATGGTTTGAAGTGGTAGTTTACTTTTCCAGGAATGTACCCATTCTGCTGTCGGTACCCATTGTCCAGGTACCTTTTCGCCGGATGCACTAACTCCCAAACTACTTCGCTAAAATTCAAAATAATAAATTGAAACATTTAATTATAGTATCACATACGAAATAAGAGGCAGGTTATTACCAAGATTATTAAAGTATAAGGTTGTCTTGTAACTTGTAATGATTTGTAAAAATGTTGAGATACCATGCTTATATTTGAATCCTGACTCTACTTTATTGAACCAAAGGCTATAGCGGGATAAGATAGTGAAAACTGCACCGCTCCAGAATTCCATTTTTATTTGACCATTCGAAAATACATGGTCGAAAACCCCCTCAAAAAAATTTTCAGCCCCCGAAACCCACTAGGGTGTTCTCTATGCGAAAAACAACGTTTTTTCGACTTTTATTTTTCCTGGGCGCTTCTTTCATCCAAAAAATCTGAAAAAAATCACAGACGTGTGTTTCGGCACTACAAATAACCATGATTTTTTTTCAGATTTTTTCGACTGAAACTAAGCTCAGGAAAAATCTTTGAAATTTTCAACGATTTTTTAGGTTATGTAAATAATGTTTGGCCAACTTTTAAGTACATGCATTTTGTGTATTTTTTTTTTCCTCTTTCGAATGGCGGTGTTAGAATTGTCAGTTTCACGCCGGAACAAGCTCAAAAATCGAAAAAACTTTTTTTTTTAACTTTTTTCCCATTTTTTTCGCACATAACCTAAAAAAAAACAATGGAGAAATGATTTTTCACACTTTTTTTTGGTACTGTCAAGTTCCAAAATTCAAAAACCACCATTTTTGAATCACAGTGTACGCATAATTACGATAAAAACGTTTACGATAATACGAAGAAAAAAATCATTTTGCACTGTTTTTTGAGGTTATTTGCTGAAAAAATGGGAAAATGTTTGTTTTTTTGGTAATTGTGAAAACAAAGTTATTCGGAAATGGTAGTATTAACTTTAGGACTTTGAAATACCAAAAAAAAAAACATGAAAAATCATTTTGCCGTTGATTTTTGAGGTTATGTGCTAAAAAAATGGGGAAAATGTTGGAAAAAAACGTTTTTATTGTACATATGCGTAAACTGTGATTCAAAAATTGTGGTTTTTGAATTTTGGAACTTGATAGTACCAAAAAAAAGTGTGAAAAATCATTTCTCCATTGTTTTTTTGAGGTTATGTGCGAAAAAAATGGGAAAAAAGTTAAAAAAAAAAAAGTTTTTTCGATTTTTGAGCTTGTTCCGGCGTGAAACTGACAATTCTAACACCGCCATTCGAAAGAGGGGAAAAAAATACACAAAATGTATGTACTTAAAAGTTGGCCAAACATTATTTACATAACCTAAAAAATCGTTGAAAATTTCAAATATTTTTCCTGAGCTTAGTTTCAGTCGAAAAAATCTGAAAAAAATTCATGGTTATTTGTAGTGCTGAAACGCACGTCTGTGAATTTTTTCAGATTTTTTGGATGAAAGAAGCGCCCAGGAAAAATAAAAGTCGAAAAAACGTTGTTTTTCGCATAGAGAACAACTAGTGGGTTTCGGGGGCTGAAATTTTTTTTGAGGGGGTTTTCGACCAAGTACTTTCGAATGGTCAAATAAAAATGGAATTCTGGAGCGGTGCAGTTTTCACTATCTTATCCCGCTATAGCCTTTCGTTAAAATACGTCCAGCCGTTTTAAAAACAGATATAACTCCAATTTTATTAATTACTATATTATTATAGCAATTTGTTTTTATATTTTTATTTAAATATACCTAATATTATGTTTGTATTCGATTTTATTGTTATTTATTAAGTATAATAAAATATCCATCACCTTAAATTTTATATACATCAGTATAAAATTTCCTTCGGTTTTTATTAATAATTTATTCAGTAGAACTGTCTTGAAATAAATATCTATTATGAAAATAGTCAATAAAAATATTTAAAAACGTGCAACATCTATATTAATTCTATATGCTAGTTTGAACTACGCATACGTGTGACGTATTCTCTCTCACGCTGATTGGTCGGAAGTTACGAGACAACCTTTACTTTAATAATCTTGCGCATTGCCAACATAAATCTTAATACAGTTTGGATTTGAAGAATTTTATACTTATTGTTATAATTTAATTAATTATCTTAATATTGTATTTAGTACAATACAGAGCTAGAATAATTAAGGTAAAAATATAACTACTTATATGTTACAGGCTATTTCAAACGTTTAGGCGGAACTAAATGGGAACTTCGTTCATTTAGGTTGTCACGAGAGAAGGGACCTTGCTTGGGTTATTTCATTTTTCACGTTGGCATATAAAAATTTAAAATTCCAACAGAGAAACCATGGAAACGGATGACTTATGTCAAAATTAAAATACTTTTTTACCTATTTTAACAAAAAAAATAA
Source organism: Liopterus haemorrhoidalis (assembly GCA_963971575.1). Lineage (NCBI taxonomy): Eukaryota > Metazoa > Arthropoda > Insecta > Coleoptera > Dytiscidae > Liopterus > Liopterus haemorrhoidalis. The sequence goes on along the minus strand of OZ020619.1, from coordinate 2,771,284 downwards.
TACAGTCTGTTTCAAACGGTTAGGCGGAACTAAATGGGAATTTCGTTCTTTTAGATTGTCACGAAAAGGGACCTTGCTTGGGTTATTTAATTTTTCACGTTGGAATGTCAAAATTTAAAATTCCAACAATGAAACCATGGAAACGAATGACATGTCAAACTTAAATTAATTTTCTTTCATATTTTAATGACAAAAAAATAAATAAATGGGATATTTGTATTAAGAATGACACAAAGAATCAAAGAAATATAAAGAAAATGACATTTTAAAATGATATTAACCTTAACAAAAAAATGTATATTGTAAGTATGATTTACAAAGCTTAAACAAAACGGCCGAAAGGCACGATTTAAACGATGAAAGTAACTAGATTGCAAAATCTAGTTCCGCTTAACCGTTTGGAACAGACTGTAAGAATGACACAAAAAATCAAAATATAAAGAAAATGATATTAACATTAACTAAAAAATGTTTATTGTAAGTATGATTTAAAAATCTTAAACAAAACGGCCAAAAAGAACGATTCGAATGATGAAAGTAACTAGATTGCAAAATCTAGGTCCGCCTAATCGTTTGGAATAGCCTATAATACAGGTGTAATATGTTCTTTATTGTAGCATCTTTATTATAGAATGGAATCAAATATCCATATGTGTTTAACAATAATTCAAAATATGCATCTGCACAAACAGTTGAAATCTGGTAACTTCGTGACACCAACCTAACAATAAAATCATACTATCAGATGGCAGCACCAGCGATTTAAACATCTAGTGTGAATGCAAACCGGCCTTAACATCAGTCAAGTTTAAGTTAGCCTATCTTAGTTCTAGAGTGAAACGGGTATTATTTTTTGTGGACTTACCGTTTTTACAGATATTTTCCCGTCTTGATTCGAGTCTCCAGATTTCTGTGAAGGTGTTGGTGACCCAGGTGTTAAAGGCTGAAACTATAGTTTTAGAACATTATTTTGTATTAGCAACACCATTATAATAAAAATTCCAAAACACACACAACTATTTCGCTTCCCCAACAATCTACATTTTAAAAACCCATCAAATATTAAACTTCCTTACTTGTTCAGGACTTTCTTCTCTTGGTATAACCATCTGTCCAGACTTCATGCTAACAGTACTCAAACCATTTCCACCAATAGTCAAATCCCCAAGTTGTTGAAAAGCGGGATGTGCTGATTCTTTCTCTGTCATTTGTCCGATGCAAGGGGTTTCTGGGAGCGTTGCTTTTAAAGTCCCCGGTTCGGCCGGTAATGCAGGATGCGATCCTTCCATCGCCAACTCAGCTATGCTCTCATGACTCGTCGCACTCGGTAAATGTTTGCGTGTTCTTTTGTTCAGAGATTTTGTTATAGTTCCATAATCACATGGAAGGTTCGCCAAGGAGTGGAATACTTGACGTTTTCTTATTATTGTGTAGACTAAATTTGAATTACCTATTGAATAAAAACAAATGTCAGATATATTGAGATTTAGAACTCAATTAATATTATTGAATTAATATTTACCATCAAATTGGTATTGGATGATGTTGTTGAATATTTCGAGAAGGAAAAACACTAAGTGATGATTGGTAGATGATGAAAATAGGAACCAAGGTGTGCTAAATGCTTCCAGAAGATGTAACAGTTTTGTACTGGCCACCATTGATAAAGTCTTTAAGTACGGAGATACTGTAACAAATAAAAAAATCAGCTGTGCCCACCACAGAACCAACGGCCACTACAAAGTACTTAAACAACAGTATATTGTGCAATTAGCGTGGAATGCCATATATTCCGTACGAGAATTAAGTTTGCAAAAGAGCCGCAGGCGAGTGAAGCAAATCATTCGAGTGCGGAATATGCATTCTGCGCATGTTGCTCACTATGCTTTTCCTCTGATTACCATTTTTCAATAAATAAATAATCAAAAAAATATAATATAAATATGATTGACAGCCATTAATGCGCGCGCAGCCGGTGCGGGAATTAAATTTTTCGAAAACTGCACATGCGCATTGCTGTAAATTTATTCTTTCCCGCACACTGCACATGCGCATTGGGGTGAATTTATCATTCCCGCATCGCCTGCGCGCGCATGATGGTAACATGTGAAATTAAGCTAATTTCCTGTCAACTAGCAGTATCGAAATGAGACAGTTCCATAGTAGTCGTGGGAAAAATACTTTCTAATAGAAATTATTATTGAAAAGATAATAACGTGTTATATTATGTTGATAATTTCATGATACGTATATATAATTTACCGTAATCATGGAAACGTACCTACAAGTATGTCAAAATAAATACTTCGCAAAAATAAGAAAAGTTATAAAAATTTATTTTCGTATCAAATTGTCTGAAATAAAAGTTCGTAATCATTTGTTGTACAGCAACTTTTGTTAAAAAAATATTTTCGAAATATTTCTCTGTTACGAAATACTCGTGAAGCATATAAAAATGACTTCAGTAAACTATCCATCACGTTAGACGGATCTGTACTATAGGGCAGTCGGCGAATCAGTGCAGTTGTGTCACTGGAAACGTCACATGTTTTTGTGACGTCATTTTTAGTACGTCTACATATCCTACATCCATTTATCGAATGTAATATTCGTACGCTGTCACTTGTATTGTAATGAAATAAAAATATAAGAATAAGAACAGAATAGAAACAATAAACTATTCTAATAGGCTAAGTAGTCCTTAAAAAATGCCGATGTGATCCAAAAATCTGATTAAAGAAAAAAAAAAGAAATACGTTGAATTTAACCTAAAAAGCTATGCACTACACACAATATCAAAGGGAAATCTATAAGATATCTATAAGAAAATATATAACTAAACACAAAACTGCTAAATAAACAACAAACTAAATAAAAAAGGTTTTTATAAATAACTATAAGTTAGATATGTGAACACAAGTATCAGAACACATCAGAGCGTATTATAAAATGTCAAATGTAATCATCGTTTTATTTAGCGATACCAATACAAATGTCCCTATTTTAAATAAACACTTAAAATTTGTAAATCTTCAAAATGACTATCGAACACAAACTAAATATGACTTCAAAAGGTATGTTTTAGTAAAATAAAAGAGTGAAGAGCAATATTAGTCTATAATTCACTTGCAAAAAAAATCTATTTAGTTATTTTTTTGGCACTAAGTTTGTCATTGAAGTTATTACGCAAAATGACTAACTGCGTTGATTAAACGACTGACCTATAAACAGTTTTTTATGCCTGTCTAATAAATGTTTAGCTATTTTTAATAATATAGTGTTATAAACAATACTATTAGCCTAAACCAAATCGTACTATTCTAAGTTTTTCCAAACTAGCTACCATTAGTAATAATTTCAGAGTAAAGTTCACTTACCATTGACTAGAATTGTAAGTAGACAATCAAAGAGAGGTTGTAATCGCTGATGCCCGGTGGTGATGATTTTGTGAAACACAGTGACTAGCAGATCAGCGTGTGTGCCCGTAAACACTGGAATGTCCATTGGAACTGTAGCTGTGTAGGGTTTGTTCAATCGCACACCGAAATTACGTTCGCCCGATAGTAACAACAGAATGAATACTCCAATGTGCATCAAACCAACTCGAGCTAAAAGGAAAAAAATATACAATACTTTATTAGATACCAATAAAAAATTAAATAACTCACTTATTAATTATTTTACAACAAAAATATATACCTAGTAGTAACATAAATTTTGTTACAATATGAAGTTACTAAATATACAATAAATTAAGAACAAATAACTTATCACTGTGGCGTAGAGATTAGTGTAGCGATGCACTCACTTCTAGGCCATGGGGGCTCGAGTTCGAATCCCGGTTATGGCATGGATATTTATGGTGTCCAATATTGTACAAAATTTTCAAAAAAATGGTCATAATGGCCTCAGTAGCTAAGTCTAAGAATATTTTAAAAATACTTATCACAGTCGTTTAAACTGTCATAATACAATGAATTTGTATTCATATTCATAAATGATATTAATATGTGTTTTCACTTTTCCAAATTTCTTTTGTATGCCGATGACCTAAAAGTTTTTACCAACATAAGTAATGTACACGATTGCCTAAATTTACAATCTGACCTCGACAGGCTAACTGATTACTGTGAGCTGAACAAACTTATTCTACATCCGAATAAATGCATAAAAATAACATTCTCCAGAAAAATAAATGACATAGACTTTGTTTATAGTATTGCAAACACCCAGCTAGTGTCAGTTAATGAAATTAAAGACTTAGGAGTGACTTTTGATAAGAAACTGTCGTTTGAGAAACATATCGACATTATTGTCAAGAAAGCATATAAAAACTTGGGTTTTATCATCAGGTCTTGTAAATACTTTAGAAATATCTCTACTATTAAAATAATATCTTTGAAATTATTTTGCAATGGTCCAATATTAATGCAGACACCTTTATTTTGGACGTTTGCCATTGCTGATAGTACTAGGCTATAATAGTACAATATAATGAGTATTAGTATCAAAAAAGATACAGCGATCACTTCTCGTGATCGCTGAAGACGGAAACAGATTGTTGAGCAGTTTCCGAAACGTCCGAATTTTTTATATTACTCTTGAAGTATTATATCTTTTTTGATACTAATACTCATTATATTGTAATATTCTAGCCTAGTACTATCAGCAATGGCAAACGTCCAAAATAAAGGTGTCTGCATTACTATTAAAATGTTATACTTTTCTCTGGTTAGAAGCAATTTAGAGTATGCTACTCCAGTTTGGAACCCCATTTATTTAAAATACATCGAAAGAATTGAGAATATTCAGAGAAAATTCTTTAAATATATAAATTACAAATTTAAGTTATCCTTGGGTCATTTTTCTTACAACTCGCTCTCTGTTTCACTAAAAATATCAAACTTGGTTCATCGTAGAACCTTTTTTGATATTTCTTTGTTGTTTAAAATTTTTCACTATATGCTTGATTGTGATGAATTATTATTGAACTTTGCGCTTAACGCACCTACCCGCAATTTAAGGGTTATCAACATCCTGCATCAGAATCACATGAACACAAATTTGGGACTTAACTCGCCGTGTTATAGAATTTCCGGTCTATACAATACGCGTTTCTCAGAATTTGATTTCTTTAACGAAACTTTTTCATCTTTTAGAACTAAGATATTTAATTTACTATAATATTGTATAATATTATACCGCACACTTCTCTCTTACTTTTTCTAAATATATTTTGTACGGATACTACTCGCTTTTTGTGTTCTTACTCGCTTCTGGTGCTTAAGATACATACATTAAATTTTTGCTCAAACTTTTTTCACTGTTCTATTTTATATATATGTATATATACATATAGGATTATGAATGGATGCGCATATGTTTACGTATGTACGCATGTATGCATGTATCTCGTCCTATTTTGTATTGTTAATTTGTATTATTTTTTTTTTTTTACTGCATTGTTGTATTTACTATGCTATGACTTCTCATAGCATAGTAAATATTCATTGGTCTGTGGCTTTCACAGACTGTTGAAGTCATTCTTTGTATTAAATAAATAAATAAATAAATAAATAAATAAATAAATAAATAAATAAATAAATTTACTAAGAAATTAAAATACTTACATTGATCTGCTCTGGAATCATTGAGATGATAAAGAATAGGAACTAAAATTTCCAATACATCACTGCTTTTCAGTACAAAATATAAAAATTTCTGAAACAAAATTATTATTACACACAGCTGACCTATTACAAAATGAGCTCATTACGTAACAGGTTGAGCTCATTACATAACAGGTTCAAGGAGCAATGGCCGACCGTTGCTAGGTAACGTAATAAATAGGTTGAAAGAATATGTCAAATTATTGTTAGTTTGCAAAGGAAACTAGATTAAAATTAAATAATTTAGTTAAATTTGTCGAATTTTGCAAATATATTTTTTGATAGAGTCAGTTTTGGTCAGTCAGTTAATCAGTTGATGCAAGTATTGTTATTTTAACTGAATTTACATTCCGTATGACAGCGTACATAGCCGTTGCTAGGCAACGTAATAAATAGTTTGAAAGCAACTGTCTAGTTTTAAAGGGAACTGAATAAAAATTAAACAAATAATAAAATCATAGTCGTGGAAAAAGCATAGTATGAAACTTGCATGGAATAGTCATTTCTCACTCATATGTATTGCTCTACTCGCTTTACTTGTGTGAAATGACCATCATTCCATAGTCGTTGCATAGTATATTATTACGTAACATCTATTTTAAAAGTATTAAAATATAATTACCTTGTTGTAATCACACATTTTCCAGAAGAAAACCAACAACTCTTGATGGAAGTGCACTTTCTTGGTAGAATTTGGTAGATATGTCTGCATCAGTGGATTGTTTAGAAGTCTTGTAACACCACGCAGAACAAACTGGAAGTCTTCATCGCGATGAATTCGAGACAGATAATTTATAAACAGATTATCTGGTGATGTATTATTCTGTAAAGTTACCTTTATACGGTATTTCAATGTACGAATCAGTAAAAGTTCAATAAAAATACATCAAAAATACTTAAAGCTACTGTCCTACAAACAGTTATTAATCTTTTCGCTGTTATAGATATAGATAACCAAAATTTTTAACATACCTCTTCTCCTTCCGCAGCGGTAACACTTGTATCATGATCCAGTGTAACGATTAAAATCTGTAATGCAGTCTCAACGAGAGGTTCTAATGAATCTGAGAATATCAGATGATTATACGGAACACCCAGTCCGACTGGATCGTAAGCACACACTGTGTTTAACAGAGATGTAAACATCGGTAATGCATGTCTGTTCTCTGCGCTGGTTAGATAAGCGATCCATCTGTTAGGAGATGTAGCTAAATCTGCCGGTGGTTGATACATTGTCTCACTGAAGCAAGTAAGCAGGAGTTTAAGAAGTTCTGTGCGGTTTGAATCGATTTGTGGATGACGAGGTGGG